>VWYH01000649.1:0-29602 GCA_013399365.1 Pampusana beccarii | reverse complement strand
GGGGGGTTTGTTAGCATTTTTGTCTCATTCTGTTCTACAGATAGAGTATTATAATATGACGGATAACCTTGATTGCTCCAGACACACGGGTGACCATGATTAGTATTTCTTTAACCTGAAGAAACCTCACTGTAATTATTAGCTATCAGGGAATGTTACTCTAATAATAATAACAATTTCATAAATAATAAAGTTTCAAAGGATAATAGGGGATCTTTTCTATTGGGTTTTTTAATCTGCTAAAACGACAAACAAGTGTGCCCTTCCAGAGCACTTAAATGCATGATTGAACCCATTCTTTCAAGAAAAATAGCTAAATAACTCCCTATTTTTAAGAATATTCTCTAGTATTGTATATGTTGGATATCTAAGTTTTAGTATTAGGAACTTCGCTGAGGTTTTCAAGACTTTGGTGCTAGTTTGACAAAGGCACCTAATAATCCCAAATCAATTTCTGTCAGATTAGAATAATTTGACAGGTTTAGGTGTTGATGGCGGGGGTGGGACTATTTTGCTTCAGTTATTCTGCCCAGCTATTCTAATTAAACTCAACTTAATTTAAAGAAATTGCCTACTGTATCTGATAATGAGTTAATTTGTAATTCAATTAGCAGCACCATTTGCAAGCCTTTAATGTGAACAAAAAACCACCTGCTGAACTGCTCAGCCTGCATTATACCTGAGAGAAGGGAAGATGAATCTCCGTCCCCCAGGACCGGCAAGGCCGGGTCATGCCACTGCCCACAAAGAGGGACTGGCACCGCCTGTCTCAAATACCAGTAGAATTTCACTCCTTATAAGGAGCTAGGATGGGCTTTTTCCTGTAGTGTTTTCTTATTTGGTTCATTATGTGAATATTGAGCTTTCAGTTGCTGTATAAGGGAGAGAAGTAAACTCTATAGGTGAGGGGGGTGAGAGCCTGGCCCAGGTTGCCCAGGGAGGTGGTGGATGCCTCATCCCTGGAGACATCCCAGGCCAGGCTGGACGGGGCTCTGAGCAACCTGGTCTGGTGAAGATGGCCCTGCTCATGGCAGGGGTGGCACTGGATGAGCTTGGAAGGTCCCTTCCAACCCAAACTATTCTGTGATTCCATAGAACAACCTGTGCAGCCTCTTGCAATCAAGCAATGTCCTTATGGATGGGTTGTTCTGGCCCAGCTGTTAGCAAGGAGGTGCTCTCCTCCTCCTGCAATACTGAAGTAACATGCTGTCATGTGTCCCATCCATACGTTGTGTCATCATCATTCCCTCCACCCCAGTTCTGTGGAGATTTCTGGTAGTAGCCATTTAGCAAAAAAGTTAGGCCTATGTTTAATTTTGTTGTCAATAGTGCCACTGAAAAGGAAAGAATGCACCATAGAGTTTTGATTGTTAGCAGTGGCCTGGAAGTTCTTTTTCTGGAAAAAAAAATAAGGTGAATTTGGACAAATAGATCTTTTCAACTTTAATCTTGGCTAAACTGGAAAAGAAATTGTGTTGTGCTATGTGCTCTCCCTGATACATAACTTATATGGTATATATTACTAATATCTTTCTTACTTTAAGCAGAAAAGAAATGTTTGTTTTGAAAAGTTTGTAATGACCATTACGTGACAAAGAGCAGCTCCATCTCAAAAAAAAAAAAAAAAAAAAACCTAAAAAAAAAAAAACAAACAAAAACCACCCCAAAAATAAAAAACCGAAACAAACTCACACAAAGTCGCTTTTGTTATGGAGCAAATGTTCTGCAGATCAGTCACTTTCTAAAGCTTTTTTTACACCTGGTTGCTCCAATTAATTGAAAATAGGAAGCATGCTCCTTAGCTGTGTTAAGCTACAATGGAGCAAAGAAGGTAGATGTAAACAAATCTTTTCAAAATGCCTTTACAAAAGACAAGTCCCTTGGTAAACAGATTTTTTTTTTTTCTGGTAGGTACGATAGTATGATTTAAAATTGGGATGATGACATAACTAGAGTAAAAAAAGCAGGTCTGGATAAAAGTGGCATGACAGGAAGGGTGACATGGGGTATCACAACATTTAGTTCACTGGAAAAAGGAAGGACAGAGATCGAGTGTCTGTATTTCCTACTAGACTGTGACTCAGGATGGGTTTTTAGCCAAATGCCAGATTTAGCATTTCTAATAATTTTTTTCTTCTAAGGTTCTTTTTTTTTTTTTTTCCCCCTTCATGACTAGCACCATTTAAAAAAAGACCTAACAGGCCAACGTTCATCTTAATTATTCTCTTTCATGTTTGTGCATGCTCACAATGCCAAGTATTCAAAGCAATCCAAATTTTTTCTGCCTTTGGCAAAAGGAATTAGATGCTTGCGCCGACACTTTCATCCTGTGTGCTGTATGTCCACAGCCCCATTGCAGTAACAGTGACAGTGTTAGCCCGAGGTTAGAGCTTCTGAGGTTTTCGGATATTTAAGATCATGAATAGATGACAGTAGAGGCTAGCGGGAGGAAGATAGAGAAGAGCTTGACAGCCAGTTGAAGACTGGTAATGTATTTATTGCTTTAAATATAAGAGTTACTGGTTCATGTAGTAGTGGGTATACCACTGTAGTGAGTCCTAAACACCTTTGGTATGTTTAGGAAGTACACTAGTTGCTTCTTAGAAAATTATATCTGAATAAGCATCAATGTAAAAGGACAGGGGTTTTGTGAGGTTTTGGAGCATTCTAGGGACTTGGATGTTTTTTTGTAATGTGGTTCCCAGGAACTGAAGATGTTTAGCTGATCTCTGGAAGGACATGGCTCTGTGTTGTGCTTTAAGAACGCTTTATTAGTGGCTTTTGGGAACAGCAAATGTAAAACCACTATAATTTTACCTCTAAAATTTACATTGGATTAGTTGAATAGACTGGGTAATGTAATTAGAATGTCAGTCACATCTTTTTTTGCCACTGGCTTTTATGACTTTCCATATTCCTGAAAATGTGGATTCCTGAACTGGGATGCAATGTTTAGAAATGTAGTTCCCTTGGTATGCAACTCAGGATGACATTAGCTTTGCTAACTTAATGTTAACTAAGAGCTCCTCTTGAACAGCTTAACTCTGATCCTTAAATACTCTCTGACTTCCCAAGATTTTCTGTTTTTATAGGTACAACCAGTGTCTTTTTCCATTATGGCTGGGCTAAGCACATAGTCTTGGCTTTTTGCCAGTTTACCAGGTCACTGAACTATCACCAATTTACCTACTCACCTTTTCATCTTACTACTAAAATAATGTTTGTGTCCTCTGCACTTCCACAAATTATTCTCGCTATATATGCTTTGTTATTGAATTACATCAAACCTGATCCCTTCAAGACTCAATATCTGGTTTGCTAATGTCAACTGTATCTGGTAGGAGCTGTACAACTCTAAGTCTTGAAATTTAGCAAGGAGCTATTTAGCTTGTTATGTAGTTCATTAATATCTGTATTATAAAGATTTTTAATTATATTGTGAGCATCTAAGTCGCAGTAATGCTATGGTAAAATGCGAGCTTGTACCATCACTGTTGTCTGTATCAGTCAGGTCTTTGGCCTTCTGTGCTTGAAAAGCAGAGGGGGGATTTTCCAACTCAAATGCATTTGTTATCAAATACTTTGATAATCCAGTACTAACTTTGAAGTTATTTGGTCTAGTGTTTACGTTAGCTAATTATGTTCACAGGATTGTGGGATGATTCAGGTTCAAAGGGACCTCTCCTCTACTCCAGCCTCCTCCAAGCAGTGGTGGTTGTGAGACAAGGCTGCTCAGGGCATCAACCAGTTGGACCCTGAAAATTTTTCAAGTGTGGAGATAGCACAGCCTGTGTGGGACCCCATTCCTCTGCTGAACTGTCTTCATGGTGAAAAGATTTCTCCTCTCCCTTTCACCTTCACACAGTTTATATGCATTTCTGTAGTGTTTGAAGTTAAGGGAGTCTTTTCATCCTCTCTATTGAGCTGGCGTAGCTTATTAGTTTATAAAAGTGAAGAAGTGATGCGACAACATACAGTTATTAAAGCAATGCAGGATACTATTGCAAACCTGAACTGGAAGGGTTTCATCTAAGCTTTCTTTTTTGACACAGAATGTGGTTTTCTTAGTGATTTTGTTGTGAAGAGAGTTTTCATTCAAAACTGAAAAACTGTGGCATTTCAGAGCAGGGCAATGGAGCTGGTGAAGGGTCTGAAGCACAAGTGTGATGGGAGCAGCTGAGGGATCTGGGAGGTTCAGACTGGAGAAAAGGAGGCTGAGGGGAGACCTGATCGCTCTCTGCAACTGCCTGAAAGGAGGTTGGAGCATGGAGGGGGTTGGTCTCTTCTCCCAAGTAACAAGCAACAGGATGAGAGGAGATGGCCTCAAGTTGCACCACAGGAGGTTTAGATTTGATATTGGGAAAAATTTCTTCATGGAAAGGCTTGGAACAGGCTGCCCAGGGCAGTGGTGGAGTCACCATCCCTGGAGGGGTTTAAAAGACATGGAGATGAGGTTCTTAGGGATGTGGTTTAGAGGTGAACTTGGCAGTGTAAAGTTAAGAGTTGGACACAATGATCTTAAAGGTCTTTTCCAACCAAAATGATTTTATGAATCCATAACATTTATTTTGTCTGAAAAGTCATAATACATTGTTCTGTAACAATATAATGCTTTATATCTTCAGAACAGACATCTGAATGGCTGAAGGTTGCTACTGCTAAACGTAGCTGTCACTGTGCAGTAAGTCAGTCTAGTTATCACAAAAAATGCACGGGGGTAGATAGCATGGGTTTGTGCTTCAGTTGGCAGAAAATTCGTGCTGTCCCTGGGGAGCCTGGTCCCAGACAGAAGGAAAGCTTTTCCAGAGCCGAGCTCTTTCCAGTAAAGGAAATGACATTTGCTTGTTTTGTTTTATACCTGTTCTGAGTGTCTCTGCTGGGTTGTCTGCTGCCTTGGGAACTGAGGGACACTCTGCGAATCACTGGGAAGGAAGATGGGAATCGCGTTGTTTTAGTGGAAGGACTTCAAGAGCAGATACTGAGTGTGGGAGATGATACCCACACTGATCGTAACACCCACGCTGTTCTAAACTGTTGTCCCCTTGTCTCCCACTGCAGATTTCAGCGAGTGCTTTGTTTGGTTATTAAACTTCATTTATTCCTCAGCTTTTTCTTCAGTTCTTCTCAATCTAGTGCTGAGGAAAACAGAAGCCTGCATGGGAAAATGCTTGGTGGCTTATTTACCCAGCAGAAGTCCAACAATGTCGCTAAGAGAAGGGGACTGAAATTCAGACCAGCATATATGTTCATAATGATTGAACTTCAAGCTGTTGTGATGACAAAATTACAATTGCTTTTTATTGCAACTTTAGAATACTGATGTCCACATTTAAAGTATCGGCCCCACTCTAGAGTAGAAAAAAGGTATTTTAATGTTAGTTTTTCAGTTTAGGCCTTTGTTAGGATGTATGAAGTCATAGACGATGGCTGAAATGAGCCTATAGGTTTGCTAGCTTGAACACTTTAAAAGTCTCGGTATAAAGCCCAAAGCCTATGTTCTAAAAAGTGTGATTAAAAGTACTGTTGTTGCATGAGGTCAGGTGAAATGTCCAGCCAACTTCTGTCTTATTTCTAACAGTAGCCACTTGAGGATACTTAAGGAAAGAGCATTTAAAAAGATGTGAGGCAGAGGATGGTCCTTCTCACTGGTAATCTCCAATTTAAGGACTTCCTGGGGCAGTGCGCATTTTTCAGTGCTCTAAAAAGTGTCAAGATGGCATACTGATGTGTATAGGCTTGTTTTGATCACTATTTAGATAAATATGGTGTTAAATATGGTGTTAAACTAGTGTTTGTCATCTCTTCTACCCTAATAACTTCTTTCAAAGTTTATCAGATAAACTGTGTTCAATCTTGGAAATTCAGACTGATAGTTCAAGTGTAAAAATCTCAAGAATGGGAATGTTCAGCTAAGGCATTCACTAACCTAAACTCAGTCCTTTATGAACAGTACACGTTCATTACGATTTAATTATTTTGATACAGTCTTAGTTTGGATTAGCTGCAAAAAATGCAGCTTCTTTTGGAAGACTCATCCAATTGTTCTTTTATTTATTGTTTCCATCACTGCGGGGCAGAGTTAAGGCTGTTTGGATGCCCTCAACTGTAATTATGCAATTGCAAGCAATTTATCCAGTGTTTACATGCATATAATACATTGCATATTAACTTCATTGACCCTAATGCGCTTTGGATCAGTTCCAACATACACGTGCTGCTGAATTTGTAAAATGCTTTGGGATACTTCAGATGAAAGGCACTGTGATAAAGTGGGAGTTAGTAATTACCGTAAGCACAAGGAAGTGGTTATACTTGACTCTAGCCATTGACCCATAACTCTTGGAAAGAAATTGAAAGCTAAATGATAGATACTGCAGAGTAGAATCCCATCAGAACAGCTATGCAATTTCATAGTCTCTAATCTAACTACACGGTTCTGAAGGCAGGAGGTGAGACGTTTTTGTCTAGTTACAGTTAAACAAAGGCCAAGTATTTATTTTTCCATCTTTGCATGCTGAAGCATGAAAATTTCTTCCCAGAGAGGGTTGTCAGGCATTGGAACAGGCTGCCCAGGGAAGTGGTTGAATCACCATCCCTGGAGGGGTTTATAAGGCGTTAGAGATGAGGTTCTTAGGGACATGGTTTAGTGCTAGAGTTAGGTTATGGTTGTACTTGATGATCTTGAGGGTCTCTTCCAACCTAAATGATTCTATGATTCTGTGTTGCAGCCTCCGAAGTGTCAGTATGACCAGCTACGTGATTTTAAAGACAATTCAGTTCTTTCAATGAATAACAGTCTTTGTCATCCTTCTAGTAATTTGGTATTGGTATTTACCTTCGTGAAACTATTCAGCTAAGTGTCAAGAAGGCTGCAGATTGACGTGGTCAGATACCCAGCAGAAGAGGAATTTGCAATGCCTCAAATCTGGCCATCATCCATTTGGCTGCCAGCAATTAAATATGATAAGCAAGAGACAAGCAGAATGTATCCGAGAAGTTGTAGCACACTGTGTCTCACTAAAACCAAATTAAGAGGAATGTGAGTGTTTTTGCTAAGTGTGTGCTTTGTGTCAGTGTTAGGAAGGTAAGCGTGTTGCTTCTGCGGCGGCGAAGGAAGAAAAAACTTGTCAGTATGGTTTGTATAGGCAGGAAACTACTGAGTACATCTTGTCATTTTCTTGGGATTTGTATTTCTTTTTTATAGTCTTTTTTGCCTGATTGTTCAACCCGTGTATCTTTGTGTAGAAAACTCTATTGAAGATGATCACAATGGCAACTCTCAATAACTGCATGTCATGGTAGCATAGCCGAGAGCTTTCTGGACAGTTGAGCAAACATGAAAACACTTCCAGGGTCTTACACTAAAAAAAAAAAAAATAGCTTTAAAACAACCAGTGACTCTTCTATCAAAACCAGATAGTGGTTAAAGGAACCTGGGGAAGAGGGCATGTCTTCCAAAGACTTGGCATTTGGAAGAGCATCGCCTCCCCGCAAAGTGAAGCAAGTGACTGAAATCTGCCTACCTTTGAAAATAAGGTCCTGAGGTGATGGATTAATTCCCGTCTCTCTTGACAGGATCACGATGCAGAGCAGCGGCAGATGCCCTTTGGATTGTTGTTTGGCTGTGGGGATGTGGCGAGGCCTGGAGGCACCACAGACCAAAGCGCTGAGCGTCTCCATTTCCTGATACTTAAGGACTTCACCGTTGCATTGGAAATCTGAATTATTATATTTCCATATTATAAAGGAAATATTTGTCATGGTGAGTAGTTAGCATGTATGGCATAACAAAGGCCACAACAAATGTATCTTTACAAAACAGATATAAACCATCTCTTGCCTGGAGTGCCAGTTTTTGTGTACAAAAGCTACTCCTCAGTGATGCAGAGACACCAGTGGAAGTCCCTAAAATGCAAATATCCTTAATAAGAAGGTAGGTGTCAGAACCATCCACATCACTTACAGGGAAGCTCTGTTTCTGGACAGAAAACGTGCTTGATGTATTTAAAAAACAAAACAAAAAACCCCTTCACAGCAAGGAGTTCAAACGTTCCTTTCCCAATGAGGAAGAAGTTAAGTGTGCTGTGTGGCAGTAAATATAATCTGCTCTACAAAAAGGGCATATTTTTGCCAGTGAAGCAATTTATTTAGAAAAACAGACATATCAATCTAAGGTAATTACAAATTGCAACAGGAAAATTAAAGTAAGTACCTCAGAGGCACTTGTTGTGGAAGGAATTTTCAAATAGAAACATACAGCGTGGAAAAATACAATACATATTGTTTCTGTCCACAGTCTAGATTAGTTGCTGCATTAATGTGCACTAATGTACATTTATGCACTCGTAATCATATCCAGAGTCCTTCTGAAGTAAATAAAGACTCTCTGTGTTCCAGCTAGTCCTGTTACACAAAGCATAGCACTAATCAAGCAAGTTATCAGTGTAATTAGGGAATAGAAATCACTAGGGCCATCATGCATTATGATTTGTCTGCTCTATTTTAAGATCCCAAAATGCAAATAGATAATAAATTGTGTTAGTGATAAACTGTTTTACTTTATGTTGAGATTAGGATGAGCCAGGCGTCCAAATGGCACGTCTTGACCGAAACTGCTGGCTTCTTGCGTCCCTTCCCCCCGTCCTGCTGCCCGTGCACGATGTGTTAGGGAAGCACCTAAACCCGATTTCCTTGCCAGGAAGACAAGAATGGGGCTTCTGTTGGTACCCAGGCTGTCCCCAAGGCAGATGCTTTTCTCTGCCTCGCAGTGCAGGGAAGGGAGGGGCGGAGGGGGTCGGGAAAGCAGGTGCAGCAATCCATGCAAAGCACCCCGCGATGCCCGCTCTGCCGGGGGCATCTCCGAGGCGGGGGCAGGGACAGGGGCCTCAGGCTGGTACCAGGAAGCGAGAATTTGCTCGTTTTACTTGACAAATTACCAGTAGGAAATGTCCGGCAGGAGCTGGAGCCTGAGCGCCGTCTTCCCTTTTGGAGCTCCAGAAGTGGTATAGAATAAAGTGTGCGATGGTGGAGGCTGTCAGCGCAAGCTAAATAGCTGCGTGCCTTGGCTTGGGTGAGCTTAGGAGAGTGACAGTGGCTAAACTAATTGATTTGAAAAGCAGGAGGGTCATTGCATATGGGTAACAATCATCTCTTCCACATCTGCGCTCCTGAGCCATTCATGTTTTAGCTAGAACACAGGCTTAAATCCCCAAAATGACTTATTGTGGCTTCTTCTGTGTTTCCATTAATAATCTTAGAAAAGTCTTTTTACAAAACCACTTCTATGTCATTTGGGAGGATGTAGAACCACATCTTCTGGCAATCGGTAACCAAAAATGATCTGCGCACGTAGGAACAGAGGAGATGTGGTCTGAACCAAGAGGAAAACTCACATAGCTGCTTGAAAAAAAAATTAACTATTACTTAATGGAGAAATTTAATCAAATACTCTTTATCCCTCAGGCAAGTCTGTGCAAAGCCATGATGGAAACATGCCACCCAAGACGATAGGAGGTCTCTTACCAGAGTCCTAGAGGAAGGTAGGTGTAAAAGCAGAGACGGATTTGGCCTGTAGTACTTGTAATTTCAAATATTTCTCATAACCTATCATTGTTTTTTCCATAAAGTAATGGAAATGATGATAGATGATAAATAGTTTTTAATCCAAATGTTGGTATTGAGGGTGCAAAATGAACAGAGAGTGAACAGCTTCATCCCTGTGGAGAGTGGGGAAATTTCTTTTCGAAACGCAAATAATTTCAAAGACTGAATGCATCCCACGTGCTTTTACAAGTAGGAAAATAACCTAAATATATTTGAATGCGCTTCAGTTTCTCTGAATTGTTTGCTTATCTCCAAATGGTATAAGCCAAGCCCGTGTGGGTCTTTCTGGGTGATGAAGGGTTGGTGTCTCTGTGTCATAAATAGCTCTCCCCAAATATCCAGGCCTAAGAGCTCTGAATAAAAAATAGTTGTTAAAGGGTACACAGGTGGATGCAGACAGCAGGATTTCCACATTTATCTCAGAAGAAAACTGTCTTTCCACCTGTGTATTGACCAGAGCATCCCAGGAGTATCTGCTGTCAGGTAATCTATTGATTGCAGATTGTTGCAGGAAATAGGAGAAGTTATCAGTCAAAATATGGTGCTCTTAAGAAGATAACAGTGACCAGAGCTGATCAAAATTATTATCTGCTAATACATTAGCTAACATGTTTGATCATTTCTCTCCCCACTTTCTTCTGACAGCCCAATTCCTGAAAATATGTGGTGTTCAGATCTATTATTTTCAGAGCGCTTGAATGAAGTGGATTTGTGAGGTGGCATGTTTTGGTTTGGTTTGAGTTTTGGGGGGCATTTTTTGCTTGGTTTGTTTGTGGTTTTGTAGGGGGCATTTTTTTGTTTGGTTGGGGTTTTTTTAGCCTTTCAGTAGTAGATAAATCAATAATTGTGATCCTGAGAGAAAGGAGGTATCACCACCAGCTAGCCATGGGTCTTGAGCCACAGCTTGTGGGAATCACCTGCTGAGAAAGGGGATGCAGGTAAAAAATATTCGGGCTGTGGTCAGAGTGAAATGTGAGCAAAGAAACTAAACTTTGCAAAGAAGTTAGTGTAAACCAGAAAGGAGAAAGGGCTGCAGATGCTGGGCAGACTGCATGATCTGTCCATGGCTGCTATTTCTCCACATTTATTGTGTCTGCTGGTCTTCGGACATACGTGTTTTTACAGAGGTTTTGTGTTCATTTTCTTTTAAAGCTATTTTTCAGAATGAAAAGCCTGGAATTTCTTAAAATGAAAGGAAATACAAATATTATTGGGCTTTTCAGTATTGCAGTGTTGTTTTGCGAAATGAACACACACCTGAAAAAAAATATGCTAAAATAATACCTCAAATGGGTATTTCTTGCAGTAGATATTCAGTTCCATATAATGTATCAGTGAATTATCAGTGTATTGATACTATGAATGTATGCAGAGGAAGGTTTTTATTCTAAACTAAGTTGTGATTTGTCAAGAACTGGGAAAATAACCCTGTTAGATCCAGTTAGCCCGATAGCTGTATTTCTGCTGCATCGCACATCTGCCTCCACGCTTTGTCTCTATTCCACAAGGCTTGTTTTGGGGGCTTATTGGCGAAGTGCCTACCTAAATGCATCGCTGAATCGGAATTAAGATCTTGTAGGTGCCTTAAGACCCTGATTTAGCAGTTTCCACCAGCAGTACACCTTCAGCATCAATAACAAAGTACTTAGAGCACTGATTAAGCAACTCGCACATCGAAGGCAAGATTAGCTTCAGCTGATTATATCTTTAGCAGCTTCTCTCTCCTTTATACCTTTCTCTGCTCCTTTAAACAGTAAACAAAAAGAACGTGTTTTTACGCCTCTGAGAGAACTGGATTTGGGTTCCTCTGGAAACGTTACCCTCCCTTTTAGACAGGAAACTGGAATAATCATCAGTTTATTCACATATGCTATTCTAGTCATCAGTGCCAGAAGGTCATATATTTATTTCCCCTTTATTAAAAAGGAGGGGAGGTGGAATTTTATGTCTTTAAAAAAAACTCTTGATAATAATTAAAAAAAAAAAATCTACCTTATGAAACATCTACCAGTCAGTGCTTTATTCTACAATCTAGTACACCGCTATAAAACTCCAGTGCCAAAGTAAAAATTGAGATTAACTTCTCTCCACCTTTTGTCTTCTTCCCACATCCCTTTCCTTCAGTTATCAGGTGAAAAGCAAAGACCAGGCTACCAGGCTCATGTAGCAGCCCTTTTCATGCTGGACCTCACCGGTTTCTGTAGGTTGTAGCTTTAATGGGTACAGTGATAGAGACCAGAGGCAGGATTCAGTGCCTGTGTTTGCCCCAGGATTGCCACCAGTCCATTATTTTCTCTCATGGTATACTCTAGTTCAAAAAAAATTAAATCTAAATGGGAGAAAGGGAGGGGTGATATTTTTTTTTGTGGGTAGCTGAGAGCAGCCTTTGTGTACCCCCAAAAAAAATGTGAGTTCAGGCGATGTACCCAGATGAAGAAAATCGAAGTTTGCAGGTGCCATGGGTGAGTAGTTGTTCTTTTCCACCTGCATCCAGAGTATGTGGATCTCCATGGTCACAGGCTTGAAAAACAGTTGCAGTTAATACTTACACAAGAAGGACTTAGACACAGAAAGACAGAAGTCTTATGGTTTTGGGACACTTAAAGAGAGACTCTTGTCCCTGTGGTCCATGAAGCTGTCTGCCTTATTTCTTGGATCCTCCCAGTGCAGTGTTTCTGAGCAGACACTGCAGGATTTGCAAGGCAATGCAAAATGACATTGGAGATACCAGTCCCAAACAGAGACAGGTGAATGTATGATAGATAATACCGAAAGGTCAGATTGTTCACTGACATTTACAAAGATGTCTCTGTAGGTCTTGATATTTTTTCTATTATCCCTATACTTAAATTTTATATTCATATTGTCTAGATCCTACAGTTCTCGCCTCCAAGCACACCTCTTATTTTAATCATCTCTTTATACCTGTTGTCCCCCAATATGTGTCTATATATTAAAATAATTACTGTACACCCAGCTATGCATTTATACGAAGTTATTTAAGGATGGTCAGTTGGAGCACCACAAAAGCAGGAATATGTTTATAGGTTGTTGCAGGGCTTATTTTACTTAAAGGCAGAGAACAGAGACAGATGTAGTTTTGTAAGTCTCTAGTTATGGAGCTTTGTAGATACCATGGGGTTAAAAGAAGACTTGTGCCATTTCCTACTGCTAACTAGTTAAAACTGAGATTATTAACTGCAAAATAACCAGAAGACCAAGGTTGTCCTTAAGCGAAGGATTTCTAAAAGCCAGGAAATAGTTGGTCTGAATTTTAAAGTCTCTGTGGTCTTACATTGTCATCTTTAAGTCCTTCAAACATCACCTTTTTGTGTTACAAAGTCAAGGTCTAATTTATTTGGACATGCTGAAGGTCTGTGTGCTCCGTCAGTTCACTGCCCTTATTCATGCTCTAAAATACACTGTTTTAGAGTACCTGATAACATGCATTAATGTGCTGCTTCTCTGTCTTCCTGAATTTGAATCCCTGCCCTGGGTTGTAAGAGGATTTTGCAAAGCAGGAGGAGTTTAAGACTTAGAACTTAGCGCTGGTTTAGGTTGTGGAGGGGCACTTGCCTTGTCACAGCTTCCTGATAGGCAATTGCTTAACAGGGTCACTTTGCGTATCTTCCTTTAAGTGAAATCAGAGGGACATCTGTGGCTATTAAAATCTAACATCTAAAAATGGTGTGAACTGCTAGTGAAGTTGCATGTGAAACAACTTTAAGGTATTTCTGTGCTTTTTTTCTTCTATTGTAAGGCAGAACCTCCTTGCCCTCAACACGAATGTGATAGTAAATTAAATGCATTCATAGGCACTGCAGGACAAGATAATGTACCTGAAGTGAGAATAATCTTGTCATGATTGCATGTTCACATCAAGAAACTCAGATTTTCTTCCTTTTCTTTTCCACCCTTTTGTGGTTTAGTTGCTTTGTCAGCAAATCTAACTCACATGGAGTGTTAGTTTGTTTTTCAAAACAGTGCCATAGAAACTCAAAGCATTCTTAGTGTAGTAATATTGCTTATCATAAAGTGATATGTGATTAAGTGCAGATTAAGTAGTAAAACTAAATAACTGAGCAAATAAAAAAAATAACTAAGCAGAAGGTGATATTAGGAGCATTAAACCACTGAGAAACAACTTCTGTGTCAGAGTAACAAATAGGGTCTCTAATCTGAGATCTGTATCTCGTAGCTTGTACTCAAAAACCTTCTTCACTTGTAAGGGAAGCAGATCTTTAGAATCAGATCTTTAAACACTGACAATGTAGTAGCAAGTTTCTCTTCTTGTCTGTCTGTGCACAAAGAACACTATTGGGAAAGAGATTACAGATAAATAAAGGGATATTGAAGTGTCAGTGATGACAAAGTATGATCCGATTCTGCTGTTGGGCTTTCTAAGTAGGATGGTAAAACTGAATTTGTATGTAAAGTGACTTTCCCTTTTTTGTTCCTTTCCCTTTTAAAAATACATACGGAGAATAACTTGCTCTGCTGGTGTTGTCTCCTTTCGCAGTTGAGTTTTGCTCGGAACTAAGCTAGTGATGTCAGGTAACATTTATTCTATTTCACTCAAGCAAATGACCACAGAAAGCTTTCCAAGTGTGGAAATAGCTACCTGATTTTTGTGTTTGCTTACCTTAGGTCTGCAAGCTTACTTTTAGAATTAGCCCCAGGTGCTCACGAATCAGGTCTCTGAACAGGTGCATTCAGTGTGCAAGTGCAAACTTTTGTGTATGTGGAGCAGTTTTATAGTTTTTTGTCTCTTACATCACTGGATTATTTTTGCCATTCCCATGCTGCCCGCCTTTTTTACTCTTGGGGATAACACAGCTTGCTTCACTTCTAAAGTACGGGAGTTTGTGTGTGTTTGCTGCTGCATGAGAAATTCAGTATTTCACGGATTTTAGTTTTCCATGACAAATTAATGACTCTAGGTCATTCTTAAATAAGACTTTATTTGGCATGACACTGCATTTGCTGTAAAAGGACGAATAGGACAGATATCCTTTTTTTTACTTGAAATAACAAAGTATGATACAGAAAATTTTTAAAAAAAGTTGTGCAAATATTTCAATGAAGCCAGGAGTAGTCTAGGTAGCTACCTGAATTAGAGGAAACTTCTCCATGATAACATCGAACGTAGAAGTTATGGACCAATGTTTTACAGCAGGGATGTCAAACTCATTTTCACCAGGGGCCACATCAGCCTCATAGTTGCCTTTGAAGGGCCAAATGTAATTTTAGCGCTGTGTAAATATAGGAGTAGTTTTGGAGGGTTTTGAGGAAAAATTTTTTTTCTATTTGAGGATTATATTTGCAACGAAAAGATGTTGTAGTCTTGATGATGGAAAACAAAACATTAGACAATTTTATGAAGCTCAAGCAGCTGTGCACAACTGCAAACCAGATGTTGATCTAGCTGCTAAGCCAGTATCCACATTGGGGATGAACACCTCCTGAAAACAGTTTTCAGGAGGGGAATATAAGGTTCATCCATTCTCTCTGAATAAATACAGCTGTCTTTGCTTGTCTCTCCCTCATTGTTCTCATCCTGTGAACTAACGTGTGAGGACCAGCTCTTTTTCTATGCGGAGAAGCAAGGCTTGTTGCTGGCCTCACTAGCTAAGACGCGTCTGTCTGTAACAATTTCACCAGCACTGATGATGTTTATTGAGTAGATACCCACTAGAGGTTGGGCATTTCAATTACAGAACATAGCTCCTTGCCAGAGCCTACCCTAACAGATGTTTCATTTCCTAATACAGTAGTGAATTCTCCCTGACATCTGAATTTTCATCATGGAAGTGCTCTTCTGCAGATATAAAGACAAACTCAATTAATGTGCTGCTCTCCGAGTGGAAGAAAAAGGGTCTGAGCCTTTTATTTTTTTCTTTTTGTCATGTATAAAACATAGCAAATAGCAAAACTCTTGATGGCTTTGTTATGTCTGTTGTTTGTTTTTTAAGTAGTAGAAAAGTATTCTGAAGACATATGGAAATGCAAAACAGGCTAAGCCATGAGAACTGTCTGATGGGATATGTGATGAAAAGCAGGTGTACTGTGTAGGAGGACAATGGAATAGCCTCCAGCACTTTATTTATGAGAACATCCTTTATCTCCATCTCTCTACAGCAGACATGTAGCAAAACTGTCTTTTCAAAAGTGGATCAAACAATGCTACCAACACATTCTTCTCATCTCCCACTTATCCTTCCATGTCCATCATACAATACATTTATTTTAGGCTCGGAGGAAAGCTGAGAAATTAAATTTCTTTATTTCAATGGTACCTCCTTTTGCTTCAGATGAATTGTTGGGCAAAGTGTGATATTTTAAAATAAACTGTTTTCTAATGCAGTGAAAGCAGTGGAGAGGCAAGGGATACTCTTTAGTGACATTACAGCTGCTACCATCCGTGAATGCTATGGATTATCAAATGTGACTTCTGGCCTTGTAGTTCTTTTCAATCAAGATCAATTGGTGACAGTCCCAAAAGCAACTAGATTAAATAGATGTGGGTACAGGAACATAATGTGTCGTTGTACTAAAGTACTCTCTCTAGAGTCATCAGAAAGACTAGTTTGGCAAGTACTACTTCAGTGCCCTGGGCACCCATCAGGGTATTTTCTTATGTCATGGGCACACTGAGATGCATCTAGAATCTGAGTTGAGACCTGTGTTGTCCTTTGCTGAAGACATTTAAACATCCTCCTACATTTTCCCCGTCCTACCCTATTTTAAATAGAAGCATATTACAGAGAAGCATCAGCTTCTGTTTACTCAGTGGTTAAGAGGAACAGCCATTAAATGGACATTTTCCCTCAAAAAAAGAACCAATCTCTTGTTTAAAATACCAATGAGACCAGCCTTATTATTATTATTAGCCTTTTGTCAAAGGCTCACTTATCATGTCTCTAGGAAGGAAAATCAGGGGGAGTGGGAGTGGAGAAGGGGACAAGTAATGAGGGAACAGCTGGAAATTAGAGTCCACGGAAATGCGGCAGCTTTGGTTCATCCAGCTCTGCATTTGGGTCCATCTCTGTTCTCACTGAAATCGGTGGCACAGCTCCCACGTCCTGCAAAAGATGAGAACGAATCCCGAACCTACAGAGCTGGCTGTTTTCTGAGGATGCGTGTTTTGGAGATGAAAGGGAAATGGAAAATCATCACACATGCTGTCAGCAATTGTAGAATGGACTATTTGACCGCTGCTGCGTGATAGCTGCGGGCAGGAGCGTTAGGCCTTCGTCTTGCTGTAGGTCAAATGTTGCTCTTCTGCCAACAGCTTCGCGAAGATGCGGAACAGACTTTCCAAGACAAATGTGCGAAAAGGAACAGAGTAACAGGGATCAGCTGTGGCCATGAATTTTATGAATGGTTTGTTGGAAAGAGCATCAAATGGTACCGTCAGTCCAAATACGAGGTCTGCATTGTTTCTGTTCCAAGCCTGCAGATGGGTAATTCACTATGCAAGAGGGTTTCATGGCCAACATTTCAAGCTGTCCTATTTGCCTTGGACCAGCTTTCTTTAGAAAGAGAACTTTTTGTATGAGGAAGTTTTTTGTTTCTGTTTGATATAGTGTCAAGAGAGGAACCAAGGAGAAAAGCTGCCTGAGGAATTTTTGTTGTTTTTTTCCTCCTTAAGTGAGATAACACAGGAATCTTTGGTTAAACAGGAAAGTGGCACCTGAAGGTTGGATGGAAGTGCTTTTCTCATAAAATATGCACTAAGCTATGGGAGTCAATGCCACAAGATGTCATCCTAACTAGAAATGTAGTAAGAGCGAGGAAAATGGCTGAAGTATTAGTAAATTTTGAAATATTTAAGAAAGAAGGCTTTAAAAGACCTATAAGGCTTTGTGGTGTAAGCTCATTCCTAGACCATAGTGAGAGAACTTCTCCTTGTATCATCTCTGCTTTACCCTTCCATTAGTGGCCAGCTCACATACTGAAAAACAAAACTAAATTAAAATACTCTGATTTTCCCCGTTTCAGTTAAACTGAACATGCTTGTCATGAACAACAGTCTCAAATACATTGCTCATGAGATGATGTTAAATTATTGATATTACTCCACATATTCTATACAAGGAGGTATGAGTTTATGTTCCTAGGTGTCCACCTTTCTATTTTCTCCCAATTTCTGTTTGTGTTTAGCAGACAACGAAAGTTGGTGAGGATCCTTTTGGCAAAATCCATCACAACAACTTGCAGCAGTCATCTTGCTAGAAGTGTTCTATCTTGGTATTCTTGGTGATGCTTCCCTCATTCCGGCCTTTCTTGTAATTGGGCAAATGAGCCTTCCTAAAGAGGAAGATGCTTCACCTGATGCTTAAATGACTGTGAGGCTGATGAGGACTTCTCATGTGCATGTTCAATATGCATGCATACTGCTTTTTACATCCTAAAATGCTATTCCACTCTAGGGAATGTTTGCCTTTCTCCCAGAGGGAAGCTTTTAAATATCTGTATGTAAATAAATGTAAAAACCTCTGCTAATTAATTCATTATAAAAAAATGTGTGTTAATTTTCTCACCCTTGTCCACTTAACATTGTGGATAATGAAGATGGGTGACGTGAGCAGCACTAAAATTTCTGCCTAATCAACACCAAGTTGTATACTTGTAAGAGTGAGGTGACACAACAGTGTGACCACGCAGATGATACCCTAAGGATTTTTGCCCCAAACCAGCAATTTATTTTTTTTTTCCAACAAAAAGGCCAATATTTTTGCTTTCTCTTTTGTCCCACAAGCATCACTGGTAAAGTTTAGAGGTGGCTTGCCCCCTTCAACTGTAGCCTTGAAATGCGAAAATGCGACATTGCCATGGTAACAAGCTGCTTCTACCATCCATAAAAGTAAAGGGCCAGCTATTTGTTTCCAATGATAACGTCTTATGTTTAACTGCCTTGAGCAGTGCTGACAGGGTCAATCCTTGTTACAATAGTCGGTTCTTCTTGGTCAAACAAAGAAAACACTACCTGGTAAAACTGACTGTGATGGAAACAACCATAAATCCTTAACATTAATAGATTTTTTTTTTTTAATGTTGTAAACAATTAAATGGGTAAAGTACCCTTCTGTCCTAATCCCATGCAAGGTGCTGAGCGCTCCTGTTGGTTTCTTATTTTGAGAAAATATGATGGTGAATGTTATTTTTGTTCTTCTTTTTAAAATATAGTTTCACTCCAAAGTGCTTTACTGTCTAAGATGGAAATGTCCCAGTGAGGCAGAGTCTGGTGAGAAATACGTGTGATTGCCATCTAAGGCACTTCATAGCAGCAGAAGTAAAATGCTGTCATTATGAAAATGTACACAGCTCTCTGGTCTAAAAGATCATTGTGTTGTGTCCTCTGGTTGGATTTCTGGCAGCCTTCTTGTTGACCTTCCTGCTGCTGTGCCCAAATGCCTCACACATTGAAGGACAACACTGTTCTGCTTAATATACAGTTGAAAAATTAAACGAAATGCAGAATGGTGAATGGGGATATTTTCACATGAATGTGTTTTCGTGTATTTAGAGCAGATTGTGTCAGAAATTACAGGGAAATACCTACCTGGGTTGTGGAATTCAGTCAAACGTGTGGAGCTGAAAATCCAAATGTGTTTCATCCTACCTCTAAGTACCTAAATATCTCTTCAGGGTGATGATATCAACATTTGCTTTCATAATAAAAGGAAATCAACAGTTGAGAGGGACTGGCCAGCCTGTGCTTGTGGTGTTGTTTTAAGGATGAACACCACCAGCTCACTGTACTGCTTTCTGACTTTAGGAACATTTCCATATGAGCTCGCTGGTGGTAAAACTGAGTCTAGCTGCCACGCAAGGACTTGTCCTCCTAGAGTCAATAAATGCAATCTTCTGGTTAGTGCAATGAATTATATACAAGCATTATATTTTTCTATTTTAAAATAATTCTTATTTTGCATTTGTTTTGAACTAATTTCAAGTCGTCTTAGTGTTCAAGTTTTCTGTATTCTGAAATGCTTCATAGTTATTCTGTCTGTAATTGAGGTGGACTTGGGTACATCAGGCTTAAAACTTGGTCCTCCCCAGCAGAGACACTGGGATGCGGATGCTTTGGAAAGGTTGTCTGGAATGAGAATGCTTTAGGACTTGAGTGTACATCAATACCTGTTGGAATCTGTATGTATTGTTCTTAAAACATAAATAATGTACAGATATCTAGAGCTTGGGACAGACTCAGCGAATCAAAACAATTACACTTAATGCTGAATATTCATTACAGGACCTGGCATTGTGGCAAAATTTAAAGAATCTGTACTTTTGAAGTGTACCAGATGTTCCAGTAATATTCCAAAACGTATGTGTTGCCAATATGTCCGTATTTCACAGTGGAAGTTAAGCCTTGCTTAAGGTCTGAGGGGCGTGAAACCGTGTTACTCGTTGGCTAATAGCAGGCTTCATCCTCTGGCAAGTCAGCCCACTGATACACAGCATGCAGCGATAGCTGTTACTGCAAATGGACAAAAAATATAGGTTTAAATAACTTACATGGCTTTCTGCGCTCTTGGCGTACGAGCATTATCTTGTGCAAAGGTTATTCAGGGCCATTCCATCCCATCCCTTTCTGTACTTTGCTTAATTGGACTCCAGAAGCATTTGTTAGATAAAAAGATGCTTCTGCAAGTGCATTTGAATTGAAGTCTCTGAGATTTCGGAGAATTTTCTCCTTCCTTCACCAGTTTATAATCGAAGTCACCTAAGGAGCATTTTTCATTCCTCTGGCCGTACCTTGTGGGCTTCATCAGTTGCAGGAGGAGCAGAAAGACAGCTTCATGTTCACGAGCAGTTCCCTTGGAAGCAATGGTGCTGTGCTGGGTGATGGGAGCCATTGGGAAACCCATCTTTTCAACAGACTGAAGGAAATAATTGGTTTGCAGTGGTTGCCAACAGCACAAATGCCATGAGAGGGCTCTTGTGTGGTTCTCAGCTCAGTGATGACTCCATGAAACCACCTTGAATGATTCTGAATGCACCCAGGACAGCTTTGTACTCCTTCACAGCACCTCCTCTGCATGTGCTCCATCCAAACTAGGTGGGACTGGATCACTCCTGCAAAAAACATCGTCATTTCTTGAGCAGTACTGCACGTACGTGATGTAGGTCCACACTTGTGTACCTGATCTGTGCATCTCTTCTGCACTGACCGAGGGATTCTTGGTTGGTAATATTGTTGGATGTTTTCTTCAATGAGTGTTCAAATGGACAAGTCTACCAACTGTCACCTTTTCTCAATGTGAATGTTTTAAATAATGGTGGTTACCTTCTGCTTTCTTGCTTTCTTACCTTACTAAGTGAAAGTATGTCTTTTCCACAATACTCAACATTGGAGTGACATACTGAGATATAGTATTTACCTTTGAACCTAGCAGCTATTTAAAGAAAACTGCACACTGCTGTGTATGCCACTTCCTAGGACTTTACCATCATTATCATGGTGGAATCTGTTTCTTTCTGCAGAGAAATGGAGAAGGAGGCATGAAGAAGTTTGATCAAAAGTAGTGTAAGCTTTGGGGGCTCATTCTTGGTGTCCTTGGTTTCATTTCCACTCAGCAGTAACAGGACAAATGACTCCAACACTGATGCTCTCAGCTGATCAACTTTCTGGTGGTGAAATACTTAGTGAGCTTACTTGGCAAGCAGCATGTGTGATGTACAAGGCTTTTTCCTGTGACACTCAGACTTTGAGTGCTGCTTATTTCAAAAATCAAGTTTTGGCCTTGGAGAATTTGTCCTACTCTGTCCCCTCCCATTTTTCCTCCTCTCTTTTCTTTTTTTAAGGCAGTGGCAAAATTTGAAAAAGACTGAAGAGCAGAAACGACATGAAGCAAGCTGTTAATCTGTATAGATCAGTCCTGAGAATTTGAGAAAGACTTAATCAGCCTTTGAATGACAATGTTCTGCACTTTGTGTGGTTCCTGCTTTTGTTCGAGTTTTAGTATGAAACTCCAACTTTAATGGGCGAAGGTCAGTCTGGCTACAACAGGTAGAGGGGTGAGTTTATCGTGGAACATTTTTCACTGTGAAGAAGAGAAAGGAAAAGGGAGAACGACTTTACCTTTCTAGTTGCATCTTGGGCTTTACTTCTTGGAGACAAAACACACACACACACAAAAAAAAGAGAGAGACATCGAGGTTTGCCAAAGAGCATTATTAGAATGAAAACATGCAAAACTCAACAGACAAATTATCTTCGTGTAACTAGTCAGCTACAGGTGTAAATGTAGATCATATCATGCTTTTCTCAGGGCAGCACCATAGTATGCGACAGTGTAAAATAATTTTGCTCTTGAGATAATTTTACTGAAAATAGAGAGGTTTTTGAGGTTATGATTAAGCAAAGACTTTGTGGGTGGGCGGGGGGCGTCTGTGCTTCTGACGCGTGGTGGCTTTTTGCCTGGAGGTCCCATTCCTCTGCTCTAGAAGCCCAGAGCTGTGCAGATTCCCCCTCCCTGCCTGGCATTGCTGCATTAAAACGAAAGGGGGAAAAAAGGTAGTGAAAGATATAGAGAGAGATATATATAGAGAGAGAGATACACATAATTTGGTTTGGTTTGGTTTTTTGTGGTGATGGGGGTGGTGCTAAATGAAAAACAGGCTTTCTGTCCATGTAAAATGAGTAATAATTTATGGACTTTTAACTGCGTTGAGCCTCATTACATAGTAGTAAATGTTGATGCTCGTGTCTTACAGTCGACGTACGTTTTAAAGGCATGCACATTTAATTGTAGGGTGCCATTTAGAAGGGAAACTCTCTTCAAAGACCACACGTGCATTACTGGAAAGGATATTGTGGTGTGAGAGAGATCCAGTGGTAGGCATCCTATGGTTTGCTTCTACCTGAACTTAATGGATGATAATGTATCTTTTGTGTCATGTATAATGATAAATTTACTATACTAATAGGTCCATATGCCATAACAATAGACTGCTGCTCCAGTAAGTTCTTCTTTTACATGAAAAATTGCTTGTTTATTGAGAAGAGGTTGACAGGTAAATTGCTGGTTGCTACCATCTTGGGTACAGTGATGAACTACGTCTCCAACAAAAACTATTAAATCAGTCTGTTAATGAAAGCAGGAGGGAAAAAAAACAAGAAATTAGGAAGACAATCACTTCAATTAGCTTAAAAGTAAATACAAAGAAAATAGGAACTGCTGCAAAGAATTGCTCTGCTGGACTGCTGATCTGCACAAGAATTTTTAAACTCTTTTGCAAAAGATAAATATTCAAATATTTATTTCAAATAACTTGTGTGCAGGTAATACACCTCCCAGGCATTCTGTCAGTACTAGGCAGCTGCAGATGCTTTAGTTCTTCTTAATACTTCAGCATTCAGAAGACATGTGCAACTATATATTCAAAATCACAGAATCACACTTCTTTACACCCTAGCTGCAGATAGCCTTCCATGCTTTTTAAAAAGAAACTATTATTTTACAATAGAAATTTCATGGTTCTGTTGGTTTACAGCATGTTAGAGATTCTTTTTATGCATGCAGATTTAGAGGGATTATTTTATTTTTTAATCATAAAGATCACCTGTGCTATACCAGCAGAACTGAAAGCAATGCAGTTTTCAGGGATGCTGGAAAGATAAATTCACTGAATATTTGCATTGCATTTTGTCCAGGTAATTTGTCTGGCAAGCAGTGGAGATAGTAGATGGAAAGTGATGGTTGGATTCTTCAGTTGTGTAAAAAAACTGGTAGAAGAATCTACCTTTATTTAAAAAAAAAAAAAAAATCCAAGCTTTTGTGTGTATTTTGAAAGGAAGAATTTTTCTTCTCAGTGGGAAAAGGAGTTGGTTTGGGTTCATTATGGCAAAGGGGGAGCTGAAATTAATTGTCAGATTCCTGCTACATCAGCCCAGTGCACTAGTCCTGAGAAGAAATTTCATGGCAGTAGTGACTAAAATGGATTTTAAGTCAACTGATGAGGTCTTGATGTTTTCCCTGAGTCTAGCACTTAATCACACTAGTGTATTTGTTTGAAATGTAAATGTGACATCTGCAGGACCATGTCAGTCAGAGGTAATAGTGTGTATTTATCTCAAAAGAAAAGAGTGTTTATGATGGTAATCACTGCACACTATTTGAGAATATATTGTGAGAGCAGATCTTGTGAAACCTTCTGTTAGTGAAGTTAAAGCGACCACAGGTGGGGTGTTGTGGGGACAGGGCAATGAGCATGGGGTAACATGGAATATTTTAACATCCCCATTTCTGAATATATATCTGTTGCTTGATTTTCTCCTGTGCCTGTAAATTATCATTGTAACCTATACCTAGATGCTGCAGTTCATATATAATGCATATATACATGGCTCCTCCAGAAACTTTTTTTTTTTCCTTTGGTATTATAATGGTGTAAAATTCCCAGAACATTTTTGGGATAGATGTCAGATTACTCAAAGCAGTGATAAGAAAATCCTCTCCTTAAACTGATTTATTTTGTGTTCTTGAGCCAGGCATAAATAGTGGCCGTCTGCAGTTTGCAAGAAGTTGAAAATTATTAATAATTTAAGAACCTCCTTCTCTCCTGCTAAATATTTCCCATTGTCTTCTGAGATAAATTACTCACCAGCACATCATCTGGCATGTTCCTAAGTAACATTTCTAACCTACTTCATTGGTTACAATGAAATTCAGTTGCAAAACCTTCTGAAAGTGAGGAGTTCACTGAATTTCTTTTTTTACTGTATATTTACAGAGGAGACAGCACACAAATCCCGATCTGAATGTCAGGCTTTTCTTGAGTGAACCAGAGGGATTAAGTGATGTGATGGAAATTGATCCTCAATATTTTGAGCTTAAATCAATGTTTATCAAAAATAGACAATAGGTCACTATTAGTGACCATTTGAGCAGAAGGAGCTCACAAACCTTGTCATAACTTCCCACATAGGGTTAATTATAGAAGAACAAAGCTTTTTGAAAGAGCATCATAAAGAGATGTTCATGTGTGCTGCCGAATTGCAAAATGCAAACTCTTACAAGTTACTATTAAAGCAAAACCATCTTCTAAACACACAACAGTTAAAATAAAATCTGACTTCAGTAACAAGACTTGCATGGGGTATTCCCTTAAAATGGGGCAGTGGGGCGGCTGGAGGAGGGGAAGGTGCTAGCAAACAAAGGCGTGTTTAATTTTTGAAATGAATTCTCCATTGAGTAGGTGAAGGAGCTCTGGAACAGACACAAAATAAATCCTCTGCAGCAGGAGGATCTTAAATGCATCATTAGCACCCATTATTTCAGCTGATCTTTAGCTGAAATATTTTAACATAAATTAAAGGTAATGGTGTTCTTACAGGAGATCTATTCAGCAATGAGAAAAACAGGGAAAAAACATTGCTGTATTTCAGCAGATTGTTGTGAGTTTGGGCCGGCTGATCCTTGTGGAGGCCACGGCACAGGCCCACTGCACAATGAAACTGGATAGAGAATGGGTGACATTTGTCCAGAAGCAAAAATAAACACAATGATTATCATCATTACAGTCTCATTGTTTGCTGCACCAAAGAATGAATGTCACAACTGGTTTTTTTTGTACTGGCTATTATGAGAAGTTGACCCTGAAAATGCGTGCCAGAACTTGGCTAAAAAAGAACATTTTATTTGAAAGAAATTTGTTCTCTTTAAGCAAAATAAAAGCATGAATTTAAAACTCAGCTATTATCTTTGAAAAGGTGCAGGAGAATTTCATTTCTGTGAATGACAAAGGAAATGGACTTGCAAGCCAACTTCTGCTCTTTGGGCTAGTGTAATGAAAAAAGATCTGATTAACATCAGTAAGTGCTGGGTCAGACCCATATTTTGTAGGGTATCTTACTGGTAGAGTCTGTCCCAACACTTTTAAGCACAAGGGGCAAAGTTTATTACACATGATAAGTAACAGGGAAAAAGTTGCATACAGAACTGTATGGATCTTGATTTTGCTCTCGGAGCAACATCAGATGATGCTATTGCACTGCATTAGGACTGATTTATTCGTTTCTAGGGCCAAGGAACTGAAACCCTAAATCAGCTCAAGGACTGGGAAACCAGTAACCCAAATGTCTTCATTGACTGAAAACCCCTGTAAGCACAGTGACTAGATTTATTATTTTTTTTTTATTGCTATTGATATTACGGTAGTACTCTGTTTCCCCCAAAATAAGATAGGGTTGGCATTAATTTTTGCTCCAAAAGATGCTTACTTTTTTACTTGTATAGCTGCCAGGACACTATTTAAATTGACTTTTTTCGTAACCTGTAGCTAGGGCTTATTTTTGGAGAAGGGCTTATATTTTGAACATCCTGAAAAATCATGGTAGGCCTTATTTTTGGAGTAGGTCTTATTTAGGGGAAAACAGGGTAATATAGCTACAGTACGTCAGATCCCATGCAAACAGATGCTTGGAGGCAGAACCAGCTCACAGCGACGATGAGTAAAGGCTTTTTCTGTTGCAGAGCGTGCTGTAGTGTTGCGATTCCTAAGTAAGCTCTAAGCTAGACAACCTGGGTACCAAAAAAAAAACGGTTTAGTGACTACAGTGTGAGGTCACCTGATGTCTTCTGTGTGGGTTGGAAGGTTATTTTATGAGCTGATTTTCTAGTGACTTTGACAGGAGAATAAACATGTAAGGAAGAAAGCAAATACAAAAATGAATATAAGGCCTTATGAGACAGAGGTTGCACTGAGATTAGGAGCAGTTGAGACCTGGTGGAGGCTCCTGAAGCACTTGGACATCTTCTGGGTCCACTTCTGGTTTATTAGCCGGTTCTTGTAGTGCTCAGGCTGTTTCAGTCATCACTACATTTACTCTTTGCTTACTCCCTTTATTGCCCCAACCTTGTGATGACCAAGTGGCTAGCACCCTACCCTTCATGATCTGGGCAAATTTACCCATTTCACCTGTCATTGGGTTCTCGGTCTGATATGGTATTTATTATTTGGGATAATAGAAAAGCCAGGCATTCATCTCTTGTTTTTACGTCGTGTTTGCATAACAGGAGCACAGTTTCCAAACGTAACTAATGTTTTATGCTTATTGTGTGGCTATCCACTCTTACAGAGTGCTGGAGCAGTAGCCAATGTACGTATTATTGGATGCACAGCCATTTTGCAGACGTTTTTTGGCAAATCCCACTAAAACACTCTTGAGAATAAAAAGCTTAATTAATTACACTGAGTTTTCAGGCACTGGATCCAAAATACCACAATGGAGAATTTAAGGGAGGAAAAATATTTGAGAAGAAATCTTGTCATGTTCTTGTTTATGCCAAAAGCCATATAATTGTTCAGCTTTATTTGTGAATTTAAAAATGGAAGTTTTATCCCCATGATCGTCTTTGCAAAGAAAATACAGATAATATTTGTCAACCATAAACAGCTAATTCTAGTGGGAAGTAAAGGCTCTAAATTGATGAAGACATGAGCATGAGATAGGAGTTTATCAAGGAATTGCAGGGGATTCTGCCTGGGACAACAATTAAAAATCATTAATTTCACAGAGTGTCATTGCCAGCTAGAACAAACTGATGATTTAGAGAAAGCTGTCTTGCTTTCAAGCAAATGCTGTCCCCTTTTTGCCTGTACTCAGTTTCAGGACCTTTTCTTGTGACAGCCTCTCCAAGTTGTCTGCCTGTGGCTTGATGCTAATGGAGCTGGTGCTCAGCAATATTCAGAATGTCCTGACAAGTTCTGGGGTTCCGATGTCCATTACCTCTGCAATCCTTCTGTCTAAAAACCTGCTTTTCATGTAAGAAAATAAATGCAATAAGGGTACAGGAGATCCCATTTCGTGTTACTTTCCTATTTATCCAGAAGTTTTACAAGCTGCTTGGGAAACTTTATAGTCACTTAGTAGCTGTTCAGATTCTGTGTTAAAATATTTAAATATTATACTAGAACAGAAACTTATGTATCCATTGGTTTGACTCTGATGTGAATAATACCAAGTTTTGAGTGTTTCCCATTGATATTCTTTGGAAAGAAATCAGGTTGGATGCAGCTACTACAATGAGAGATACTACACTGCATCTACAGCAGATGTGGGGGCTACATCTACTTGTGTGATCCAAGCGTCCAAACTTGGAGATGTGGAGGAAAAGAAACCAGTAAAACTTACTATTAAAAATAGACTGATTTTGTATTTCTTGCCCCTCACTAGGGAACAGAGATGCTATGGAACCATAGAATTGCAAGACCCAATTTTTGTATGAGTTGAAGTTCATAACCATTTTTGAAAACAAACAGCTTCTAAATTTAACATGCTTTATCTACGCTTTTTCAAGCTCCCTCGTCACCACTTTTCACCCATTAGGCTGTGACATCCATCATACCCTCAGCCCAAAGAAGCGAGAGGTGAGGAGGGAGAGCCTGACACCATCAATGAGTGCCCACCCAGGCAGAGGGCTCTGATCTCACACCGCTTTGAAATATTCAATTAAAATAGGTGTAAAGGATTGACAAGACCCACTGAAAGTGACTGAATATTTCAAAGAAAAGAACGTGTCATGCTGGGCTGCAAGGTGTGGGAATCTACATAGGAGGGCAAAGAGAAAAAGATTTTTAGTTATAAAATATTCAGGAATATCTTGGCTCAGCTGAGGAAGGAGGATAGGAATCTGCTGCTACTGGAAGAGAAAGCTCACAAGAAGAATATTTCAAATTTAAACATCTCTGTATTATTCATCCTAGCTTGAAAGAAATCAGACAGACCCTGTGCTTGGAGAAGTTGATTTTTTTGTTTCTTTGTTTTTAAAAATCCTGGGTTTAAATCGTGGCCCCTATAACCAGCTTGCCTCCATGGGGTGGGCTGTTGTGAAGTGGGTGCAAAGCCTCATCAGTTAAAAAGGTTGAATTTGCAACCACAGGTCCAGAAACCACAACCAGCCTTTGTGCTGTTTGTTCGGGCTAGCGTCTGGCTTTTCAACTGTGATTTTTACCCGCTATCTAGCTGGAGATTTGCTTTATTCAAGTTGCTTTTGAAGGCTGGTCTGCTAAGGCCAAGGAGGAATATTTTCTCCTCCCTTCTGGTTGCTTTCGTCCTCCCCTGGCTCCTTTCACTAGGATGATAGCCGGCCTTTAGTCACAGAATTACGGTTTGTAATTTCCTCCATGCCCACTAAAAAGGCATTGAAAGATTTTTCAGCTTTTGGGGATTTTTAAGTTTCATTTTCTCCACCCTGCTGTATTTCAGGCCCCACCTCAAATGCCAGCCCAGGGATGTGAAATGCTGTTTCCTGATTAATTGCTCACAGTCGGCATGTACAAATGATTTGCAGGAATTTTTTGAAAAGGACTTGTACACATAAATCTTGGGATGATTCCTACTCATGCTAGTTTGTGGGGGCTTGTCTTCGTGAATTTATAGTTTACAGGAAACCAAATGTGCACCCCACTAGAAATTACTGGAAGAAAATGCTAGTCTGATTTAACCGGAATGAGGAAAGCAGTTTTTCTAGCACCTTTGCAGATTTCCTAAAAAAAAAAAAAAAGAGGGGGGGGGAAAGCAGTAGAAAAATTATTAATACTGTATTTCTCTTTTCCTCCCTCTGTATGTGGAGCACACAGCCTGCAGCTTCTATGTGGCTGGATGTCTCTCATTTCTGACTTCTCTTGTAACTAGTGCTGGTCATCTCCAGCTTGAGTATCTTTCTCTAGGCTTGCATTTTAGGGTCCCCAGTCTTCTACAATGGGGATTCAGGCACCTTCCTTGCTCCTGTAGTGGGAATTGCCAGGAAATCCCACACCACACTGGGCATTCCCACTCCTTCTTGAGGTCTTTGTGGCTGTCCAAGGGCAGCTCTTGCAGGCATCTTCTCCTGACCTGCCCATCAGGTTCTGTATGTGGGGTGGAAAGCAGCATTGCTGAGAGGGACCTGGGAGTTCTGGTTGACGACAGGTTGACCATGGGNTCGGAGCCAGCTCGGGCGGAGCAGCCAGCTTGTGGTGGGGGTGAGTGTCAGCCACACTG
>VWYH01000648.1:0-123701 GCA_013399365.1 Pampusana beccarii | reverse complement strand
TGATCTGGGCTCCAGGTAGACTAGCTGTGAAGCGGTGCTCCCTTGGGGCTGTGCTGATGATGCTTCTCAGTTGGAAGTGTTGCTGCCATGTAGCCAGCAGTTTGACTGTGTTCTCTGGGTGTTAAGTCAGTGCCATGATCTCTAGTGAGAATGCCCTGTTAGTGAATTGGCTTGAAACCAGGCTTTAGCAAGGCGGGAGCGCAGGGAAGAAGTCCTGCATCGCTGGATGCTGAGCTCCACTCAGCTCCCGTATGTTGAAAAGCACAGGTGTCATGGGATCTGTGGGGACCCAGCATCACTGGGCTTTCACCTTGAAGAGCCAAGAGCACACCCATGTCTTATCACTCTTATTTTGTCAGTAGTCTTTTTTTTTCCTATAGAATAAGAATTCAGTCTGAGAAAGGATTTTGTGTTTTTTAAAAAAGCAGTCTAAAAGAAAGAGTAGAAACTTGGATGACAGTCAGAGCCCTGACAATTCCTTAGGGTTCCTGCTGGGGCCCTGCTGAGCCTCATACCAGCACCAGCAGCACCTGGGCTGCCTGAAGGGCAGGCCCACTTCTGTCTCTGCTCCAGGGTGCACCTGCATCCTACTATGTCACCTTATCTCCATCCTTGTCCCCTGGGACATATGTCTTGCTGTCACTTCTGCAAAGGTGGATCTGCTCCTTTTGCTCCTGACCAAAACCCAGTAGGAGATGCTTGGCACCAGTGGGAAGCACTTTGGCAAATTTCTGTCTTCCAACAGGTTCGTTTGTATCGATTACATCTGGTGGATCTTCAGAGGCAGTTGGTGGTTCCCTTGATGTCACTGGGAACAGCGTGACAGCCACTACTGCATATTGTGTGAGATGTTTGTCTTGTTGCACCAGAGTAGATGAAAAGCTTCAAGATATGCTATGGGGGAAAATCCTGAAGTATCAGAAAAGATCAAGTGTGCTGACAGTATAACAAGAACAACAGAGTTTGTAAATGTGCACGTTCAAAGTGAATAATGCAATAAGTGAAGTGCAGCTAAGTAATGCTGCAGAGAGCTTTTTGATTAGAAATTGGAATATTCTTCTTTAAAGGAGTGTTGCTCAAAAGTTAATTGCAGTTGTTTTCTTTTGAAGTAAGTATATATAACCTTAGAGGTACTATGTGAGAGGACAACATGGTCTTTATATACAGCAAGTGAAGCTGAAACTTGGGTGACTTGACAGGTGCTTTCAACTCTGCTTTGTAATTGCCTTCAGAAAGTCACGTAGAATCTCCACCTAGTTCCTGCTGCACTCAATCGAGTGATGATACTTAGAGCCTAATTCTTCAGTGCCTTGAGGTCATGACTAAGTAGTGCAGTGAAAATGCACATTAGTGTAAATAATTTGAAGCTATAATTTTAAAACACTTTACCCTTTCCCATTTGTGCTGTTCAAAATTTTTTAGATCTCATTTTGCTTAGAGAATTCAGTTTCCTTTTTATCACATGACCTGGCACAACAGTGCAGTGTTTGGGTTTCAAGGAAGATGTGAGAGTTTATTAGGAGCTAAAAATAATTGATGTCCTTTAAATACAAAATAGTGTCTAAACTGGTCTCAATATCTCTGTGAAAGGTGATATATATGTATATTGTTTAATTTGAGCTAGAACTGTATTACCGAGTTTCAAAATTGGTATGTTCATATACATATTGATTTGTGTCCACATTTGTGTGTGTGCATGAACACTTTATAGAAGAAAGTAGTGAAGGAATCTGGACTGATGTAGATTTATCCGTAGTCTCTATTATCTCTTGCTTAAAGGGATATCTCAGCTGCTTCTGGCTTCAGTGGAGGATGCCATGTTACAGCAATAGCCTTTTCACTGCTGAGACAGGACAGAGTTGGGAAATGGTCTGAACTTCTCTCATTCTGGCACTTGACTGATCCTTGGGAGCTGGTAACTGGCAGCTAGAATGGCTTGGGGCTGTATTGTACATGTAATTGGATCTGTGTATTATATGCTAGGGTGCTATGTTGCCTGTGAGAATGTGAAAAGTAGATACTCAAAGGAATAGGAAAGTATCTTCTTCCTTAAGTGGGGGAGGTGGTTTAGTGGTGAACTGTGTTTCAGGAATTAATATATAGATTATGCATGTGTGAACATACTTAGGCTTTTTATGGTCTCAATTTTTATAAAATATATTGAAGTGGGGAATTTCAATACTTTCAATGTTAAGGAAGTTAGGCTTGTCAAACGGCTTTAATGCTAGTGTCTGTAAGAGGCAGTGTTACCTCTTAGGCTAGGAAAGGTCACCACATGGCTCCACAGCAGCATCTCATCTAAGATGTAACTTGTCAAACGTGCTGATGGGAGAAAATTTAAAATGTAGCATTTCACTTAGAGTTTTAAAGTGTCCTCACTGCACTGTGCCTTTGTGGGTTTTTTAAAAATTATTTTTTTAAACTTACATTTTTACCTCAAGCCTGGCATGACCAAAAGGAGATAAGGCAGCACTTCTGTGCTTTTAGAGGATAGTTTGGGTTAAAAAGCAGTGTTCACGGTTGTTTGCTTGTGTCCTGCTGCCTCTTCCCAGCTGTATCATGAGCAGAGGGGAGGGAAGCGGAGCCGCTCACTCTGAGCCAGCTGCAGTGCCTCCCCAGCTCCTGGTGCTGCCCCAGGGTTGGGGACAGCCAGGGGCAGATCCAAATGTCTGCAGGTGACAACCAGCACCATGCTGGTCAGTCTGCTGCACCTGCTGGTTCCAGGGGATTTCAAGCTTTTTATCTTCCTTGGCTTTTTGTTTGACGGTACCTCAAAAGCTCCTAGAAAGGTCTAAGTTTTTTGTGCTTCGTAGCAAGGAAAGGAATTGTGTGAAGTATTGCTTGCCTTTTTTTTTTTTTAAATTATTTTTATTGAATGAGGGCTTATGATAAAAGATCAGAACTGGGGGAGAAATGTGTGCATGGGACGACCCGAACCACAGCTGTATGCATATTGGCAGACCTCGCTCTTCGGGCGTCGTGCTTTAGACAAATCAGTTCAAAGCATTTAACTGCCTGACACGGTGTGATAAAATCCTGCACTGGGTGAAGTCTGGAGCATGGTTCCCTCTGTACCATCCTTGTTTGTCTGCCTTGAAGATGGTTGTGTGTCCTCACCATGCGCCCCTGCAGCTTGGGCTGATGCTGACTTTTGCTCCTGTCCTTGCAGTCTGAGCGGCGAGAGGCAACCATGGCCCAAGCACCCACTGATCCAAGTAATGTGGAAGCTGCGGACCCAGAGGAGAGTTCTCCAAATATGATTGTCTACAGAAAGGTAAGGATTTGGAGCTGTTCGTAAAAACCTGTTCCTGTGTGACTGGCTTGTAAAAGGATGCCAAGCCCTTTTGTAAGACAAAGATATGTTTCAGGCTGCTTGGATGCATATCTGGAATAGGTTTTCAGGAAAGCAGGTGTTTTACACTAAAGCACTTGGGTGCTTGGAAGTCTTACTCTGTTCAGTGGAAGCATTTAAGTTTGTTAGTATAAAATACTCAATGACAAACTAATACCTTGATATTTCTAACTTCTTGTGAATAGTTGTGACAAGGCTTTAGCTAACTATTCGAGTTTACAAATTCTAGCTAAAATAAATGTACATACCTTCCAAGTTTTATCACACTAAGCATAAAACAGCTGCCATACAACAACCTTTTAGTACATTTTTCTATTTTTTGTAATTTTTTTTGTTGCATAATTTACAGTTTGATTTTTTTACAGGTAGTTGTTGCTACTTCCCTTTGCATTGCTTAAATTAAAAAAGACAAACTTCTCAAGTCCTAGTGAAAAATGAATTAGACCAAGGTAAAATAACAGCAATGGATGATGTCAAAGAACATTCTTTCACCATGATAAAATTTCTTGTTCTGGAGTACTTTGGAGGTAGTACAAAAGACAAAGGAAAGGAATGTATTGATCCATTTGCTAAGGCATTGTTTTTTTACTCTGGGGTAGGTCTGTCTGTTATCCATGAAATTGAGTCTTTTTGTAATTTAGTGGAATCATGTAAATGTTTGTTTAGCCTGGAAAATGTTTCTTATAAAGCATGTGAAAGTGCTGTGTGATTGTGACAAAAATAAGACTTCTTGCATGGTTCAAATAAGCTACTGTTCTGTTAACTCAAGAGATACAATGCTGGCTCAAATCAAGTTTCCTTGTGTAGTATGATCCTGGCTAAAATTTATATTTTCACTTATTTTTACACCTTACAAAATAGCTATAAATAACTGGAATGTGTTGGGTGTACATGATACTGTTTTCTGCTTGCGTGACTGCAATCTCGATGACTTTCATACGCTGAGACAATAATTTAGGTTTCATACAGAGCATAAGTTATTTAAAGTGTTACTTTTTGATAACCGTGATTTTGGTTTAGTTGTTGCATATTTGGTTTGGAAACTGGAATTGTTAACATGGGAAATTTTTCTGGGTAATGTGTAGGCTTGTTTGTTTTGAATGTGTTATGAACACACTTCGGCTGCTAATTTGGAAGTAGCAGTAGTTGGTTAGTCAGATTCTCTTTCTAGAACCTGTTTGCTGAGAGGTCCAACACTAGCAGGTTGAAGCAGATTTGGGATATGAAATAAGTTTCTGGTTGTATGATCTAGAATTAGGGCATTAAAGCTCTGACTTGGCAGAGAATCCACTTGCCTGTTCTTGAAAACACTACGTTTTGTTTGAACGTAGCTCACTTTCTGTTCGTCTTACGGCGTTTCTACTAAAGGAATTTTCCATTTCTTTGCCTTTTCTGTTTCATGATTGTCACTGTAGAATAAGGCTTGCAAGTTCTGTGGTATCAACAGGGAGCATACTCATATAATTTGATTCATCTCTCCTTACTGGTGTTCCTCAGATGTCAGTGTTATCAGCCCTTCTTAAGACAGTCATCTGTCAAAATACATAGTCATCTTTTAAAATAGTATGCCTTGTGCATTGTTCAGTAATACTGTATTCTGTATTATCCATATTAGGCTAATGCATGGCTGTAGTTGGTTTTTTTTGTTGTTGTTGAGGGATTTGTTGCTTTTATGAGTCGGGTTAATATTACCTTTTTGTCAAAGTTAATTTCCATTGGTGATTGACTTTCTAAATTGAATTTACTGTTTATTAGTTATATGTACTACACATCAATTATATGTTCCTTATTGTTGAGAAATCATATGCAAAATCTGAGACAAGGCTTTTATTCTCTTGATTATCTTTCCTCTCTCCAAATGAGTGTTTAGCTCTCCATCTCTTATTTCCTTTCAAATGGCTTGATTGCCGGTAATGAATGAGAAAAACACTGCACTGGACTCCTTGAAATAGAGAACACAGTCTGCCTGTGTATCATTCAGTTCAGGGTTGGTGTTGTGTCACAGTAAAACGAAAGGTTTGCTTCTCACAGTGGGGATCCTGAGATGCACTTGTTGATCCCTTGAAGTGAGAAGAAATAAGGGTGGGTTTCAATAATGGGACCCCAGTAATTCCTGCTGTGTCAAATGTTCTGTTGCTTGTCATAGCTGTCATGTTTGTGGGTTTTGAGGGAGGAAAGCCCTGTGAGTACAACCCCAAATCATTCATGCTTTCTTTACTGAGACTGCCTGAGGTCTGTTTGAAGTTCATAAGCCAAGAGGGTGGTTGTGGTAGCCTAGTTTTCTTTATAATCACTAGCAAGAGACAGACACACCTAAAGGACAAATCAAATCTTAGGTGGTGCTGAGTGTCCCTTTGGAGAAACCTCTGTTTTATTAATGGAGAAAAACCTAGAACAGGCTGTTCTCTTTACTTAGGCAGGTGAAACTAAGCGGGATGGATTTTGGCCATGCAGAACAAAATAAACTAATTTATTTTGACTCCAGTTAGTTTGTGATATTCTCTATGGACTCTTGCAAGCAAATGGTTTCTGACTGCTTTGATTGCTACAGCAGATGGTCTCAATGAGATATGTCTTAGTTTCTTCTACCTTTCGGGTTAACCTTTTGGGGACTGATATTTATCAAATTCAGAGACGTGTTGTTATTTTTTTAACCCCAAATGCTCGGTGTTGCCCTGCTGTTCTGGGAGACATCTGTGTGCGAATTTGGTAGTACAGAGGCCCTCATTAGGGTAAGTAATGTTCAGGGTGTGATTTGCCTCACCCTACACTTGTTAAAAGGAATCGTACCCTAAACTCCATGAGCTGTATTGACTAGGTCTCTGTTGACTATCACGGCGGCCTCGACACATTGCTGTCAGGTACTTATGTCATATGGTAGACATCAATAATTAAGCAAGCTGCATCCCACTCCTAGGATCTGTGATTCCTCTCATCCCTCTGTATGTCTCAGTGCTTAGCCCTGGGCTGGATAGTGCTGCATGGAAGGTGTGCTGTCATTTATCTTCTGTACTGAATGAAAAATTTGAGGGTGCTGCAGACGTTGCATTGCTGTTTAAGTACTGCTTTGTGAGCAAAACATAGGAACCATCTTTTCTTTAATTGATCTGGACACATCTGGAGAAGCTGCTTATTTTTTTTTGTTGGGATTACTTCTGGAAGAGTGGTATGTGGTGCTTAAAAAAGACTGTTTGAAATGCGCTACCCTCCTTTTTGTGGGAGCAGGTAATGTTGATACACAAGGGCTTCTGTGGAAGTGAGTGACATCCCCATCCTCGCTTCAGTCTGTGAGCGGTGTGTGGGTGCTGCAGCACAGAAGGAAAAAAAATGCAATAAGAAGCCAGCGAGAGGAGAAAAATGCACTCCAAGCAAACAGTAACAGAAAATATAAATTGATTTTAAATGCTTGTCACTTTCCCTTGAAATCCAGCCACTCTTGATTGCCCTTCTGGCTTCCAAGTTCTGGTTACTATGTCCCGGGGGCCCTCTGGCTCGTCATTCCAACAATCCAGGTCTGAAAAGTTCACCCTCTGCAGACTGTATCAAAAGACAAACAGTTCACAGGCACCTTCTGGCACCAGACCTATTAGGTGACCTATTATCCAAATAATTTGGCAAATCAACTCAGCTTACAGAAAGGATGGTGGAAAATTGTCATGTCACTGAAAGAAACGAAAAATGGAAATATTTAGGGCTTGACTAAGTAAGAACTGAAAATACCAATAAGGAAGAATCGTTTAAGAGTACCCGGGGAATATACCAAGAAGGATGAAAACACAGAAATAAAAATATAGATTGGATAGCAAAGCGTACTTGTTCCTGAGAGAGATCTCTTAGGATGGGGTGACTTCGCAAACTGTACTGTTAGAGATGTTTAGAACCACTGTGAGCATGGATGCTCTGAGGCATATGAGAAGGTATCGTCAAATAAATGACCTGGATTATCTGATGGTGCGTTTCCACCTCTGCTTAATTTTGCCAGACACATCTTCTATATCTGCTTGCTAACATCAGCACTTAGTGAGTTAAATTTTGAATTTTTATGGTTACTCATCATAAATCTTTTAAACAAGCAGGAAAATCTAATTTCCAAAGGCAATTACTGTTTAAGTAAATGTAATACAAACTTGCAGCTGCCATAAGATGCTTTCAGAAAAATCTGAGTTGTTTGCTACCTTCAGTACTTGGCAGCCTGACTCTTTTTTTAATGCTGGTTTAAGATCTGAATTATCTTCTAAAACAACAACAAAAAAATGCAGGCTTACATTAGCAGCATTTTCCAGGCAGATTCCAGAGTTCCAGTTGTGGAAAATAGCTGGAGTCTTGCTGTCAGACCTGGTCTGATATGGTGATGGGGTGGGAAATGGGAGAACAAGCAGTTGTGAAGATAGATGTGTGCATGCAAAAAATGTGTGGACTACAGAGCACAAAGATAGGAGGGAGGAGGCTGTTGTTAAAATTAGCTGTTCAGATTTAAAAAAAAAAAAAAAGCTGGTATTGGGAGCTAGGTCAAAAGACTGAGACTACTATTTGTACTGTTTGTTTGCTCTTAATTTGTGCCAAATAGCACATGAAAAACTCAACAGGATGCTGTCCAAGCAATCAAAAGCAGACAAAACCAGTGAGGGTGGAGTCCAAATAATGACTTGTTGCAAAGAAAGAAAAAGCTACAGTGTGTTAAAATGAGATGGTTTATATGCATGCAACTTTTATACTTTATTAAATGAAAGCAGTCTGCATCTTCTTTGAGGTTTCCTAACCCTTTCAAGGTTTTATGCTGTTCTAGTGAGAGGCAGGAGATCCTAAAAGGCATTTGAACTGTTGAATACTTTTGGCATTCTTTTAATTTGTGTCTTGAATTATATTTTAGGATTCTGCTGCATTTAACTTTTTTTTTTGGTACATTAAGTACAAGATTCTCACACAATTGCTTCTGTTTTGTAATTGGTTCTTTAATTTAAAATTATAATGATAATGCAAGGTTGATAACACTGCAGACCTATAGTCTTCAAATTTTACCAAAAGATTTTTCTCTTCCTTCATTGGAGGTTACACCATTTCAAGCCATCTTGCTCTTGACATTTCCTGCCCTTTTTTGTTTGTTTGTTTGCTTTTTCCTGTTTCCTGACTAGAAGCAGTAACCCAGGATTAAACTAGGATTGAATTTGAGAGTACATATCAGTATTTCAGGAACTGAAACATACACATTTTTTGATAAGTAATGCCCAAGCTAGCATTGTTAGTGTTGGAAAACAAATTTAAACCCAATCTGGTTACCAAGATGTGTTAACATACAGGCTAGGCAGCAGGGCAGCTTTAACTCTGCACTTTTATATTGCACACTGAAAAGTGGGTTTCAGTTTCTTTATCACCACAAATACTCATGTGCCTTGTCCATAAACAGAAGTTGACCATTTCTTGAAACTTTGCTAATTTCTTTGTCCAGTTGATTCACAGTGTCACAACTGCAGTGAGTGGTACATGGGGTGGGGGAAATGCCTGTGTGCAAGATGGGCTGCTTGTTAAACTGTGGCTGCAGCAGTGGATGGTTTTTATCTAAGAGATTCCTTCTTGACATTACCTTTAATAACAGGTGTAATGTTCAATAATTCTCCTTTCCATACCTCATGTAGCAAAATCTTGGATAAGCACAGTAGTGGCATTAAATGTAATCCAACAGAGAGAGAGGCTGTTTAATGGGGGGCAGAGATGGGAATGACTGTGTGCAGTCGATCTGTCGGGTAGACGCAGCAGAGAGAGCTGAGTGTGCTGCTAAGTTGTAGGACAGTCATGATCTAGTATTGTGCTATAGCAATGAAAACCGCAAATGTTATTATGGTGTCTTGGCGATATTTCTGGGGGAGTGATAGGTGTCAATAATACTACGAAGAGGGCTGGTGATCTGCCCTCATCTTGGTCCTAGTGTATGTCTTCTCTGGTGTCATCTCTTATCTTCAGAAAACATGACCTGGCTACACAGGATGACTAGAAACAAGTGGCTTATTTAGCTGAGCGAAACAAAATGAGGTAGGAGAGATGGAATTGCTTTGCAAGAGTGCTCTATGGGATAAATGTCAGGCAGGGAGAAGGCCTTGCAAAGCTGAGAATAGTATTGGTGAACATACAAATAGGTTTGTTGTTTCTTTCCATCATTTGTTTTGCAGTAATAGTTAGGACTTAGCTGAGGTTTAATAATAATTCAGTTGAATAGGTGTTGTGCAAAGTTACAAATAGGGAAATGCATTTCATGTGGTGGGTAGTTAGACCCTCAACTATTTTCTTGTTTCTTTTTCTAGATATATACACACACATATATATATGTACACACACAGGCATGCCTTTGAAGTAATGAAGATGAACAAATAATATTTATATTTTTCCTGGCTAGATGTTTAGCCTAATATAGGAGATATATAGATATATAGATATATCTCTCCATTATGTATGTTCTAAGAATATATATCTGTATGGTATATGTTCTTAGATATCCCATATGCCTTAAATCTTTCCATTCAAATAATGCATGCACAGAATAATTCCTGTTTTCATTTTACACGTACAAATCTGTCTTTCTGGTCTTGGAAAAGGTGGCCTTAGCTCTCGTGTGTTGTATCCCTCTTTGTAGTAAGATATTTTCTTGATAAACCTATAGTTATCTTTATTTTTTTGTAGTTTTCTCCATATTCAGAAACAGTTGTCTTACTGAATTTACTGAGTTTTCTCTCCTCTCTGACTCATCTTTGTTCCTGTTTCTAACTGAAACAAACCCATCAGAGTCTAATTACAGTGATCTATTACTTTAGCTGTTCTCAGAGGCAGAAAAAAGATGAGCCAGGACCAATACTTATGAAAACTTCAAAGCGTATTTTTAGCGAAGGAACCAGTACAAATTTAGAATACAGAGATAAAAAGGGAAGGTTCAGCTAGAGGGTAAGATTCTGCTATTCTAGCTGTAGCACTTAGTGCTTTGCATTTTTGGAAACAGTTCTCTTTTATTCCCCCAGCATGTTTTTCATGTCATTATTTGTGTATTTGTTGTCGTCAGCATATTAAGTTATGTTCTTGAGGTATTTTCAGTATATTTTTTTAATTTACTTTTGCATGTTGTTTTGGGCAAGATGCTGAATATATTTTTTTTCTTTCTGCCTAAAGTGTTATTTTAGCCATAGGATTGTTTCCTACATTAAAAACAAAACAAAATGAAGTAGTGAAGTAGTAAGGAGCTGCCAGCCTGACTCATTCCAGGAGGCAGCTTCTGTGTATTTCAGACGCAGTCTTGAAGCCTAATATTGAGATGGAAGATAAAAGATTTTGTATGGAAGTGGATGGAATGCACACAAAGCCTTTTTGTTTTTATTGTAACTTGTGCTAAACCCTTATTCTGTCCTGATTAATAAAATACCACTTCAGAGGATTATGAACGTCTTTGAGTGGGAGGATTCATGTTAATAAATAGCAATAAATGTGCAGGACCATGAAAATATGCAAACGTAGTTTTCCATTTAAAACCTCATGTTTTCCATCCTAAGACACTTTGAAGCATGCTTTTTTCTTTTCATGAGAAGCTGTCATTCCATGTTCAAGCCGAAGCAATTACTTCCATTGTTTTTTCTTCATCATTGCTGTTGTTGTCCTGTATCTTCTTTTTCCTTGTCTCTCCAAAGTTAAATGAACTGAAGAAAATAAAAAGTAACTGATTAAGCAGACACTGAAGTGCACAGGTCTGCTTAACAAAGAATTGTATACTCGTTCTTGGCTATATTCAAAGTTTTTTGGGGGGGGAGGGAAGTGGTTATTTAAATAAGATATCTCCCTACTTCGCTTTTTTTGTTGTTAACAGAGCTTATTAATATGACCTTGCACTGAAGTGTTTAGAAACTGTACTTTGGACTAATAATTCGGTGCCTTTGAAGGTGAAGTGCTACATATTTGTAGCATGCACAAGAAGAAACGACAAAATATTGTATGTATTTTCCTAATGCGTCACTTGCAGCATGAGTGGCATAGGTTGGAAGAAGAACTTAATCAAGGAGCACATTAATGAATTTTTCAGGCTGATTTCTTGATTGAGAGAGAAGGCAGATCAACTCCAATTTTACTCATATTTCAATTTTGTAAAAATGGGGTTCTGCGAGACTGAAGTAAAATAGAAATGGTTCTGTGGTAATGGTTTTAAACTCTAGATGGAAATGGTTTTGTGTACCAGTCTTCCCAGAGTATAGCACTGCAGGTGTCAGTTCTGTTCTCATCTTCTGCCAGCTATTTTCAGTTGTACTTTTCCACCATTTGATGAAAATAGGTTTGGTGGCCATTGCAGATTAGGAAATTTTTTTTTTTTTTTTNTTTTTTTTTTTTTTTTTTTTTTTTTCCCTTCTTTCCCCTCATGTCTTGCATTACTTGGCAGTTTTAGCAAGGAGACCTGGAACGTGGAGGGCTGTGGAGGCTGTTTAACAACCTCTGTATTCGTGAGCACAATTCTCCTCTGCTTGCTGGCATGACCATGGCTGCAGGAGCTGGTTTGGTGGTGCCCCAGATAAAGGGAATATTTAATTCACGGATGCTATAATTAAATGCCTTTCTCCATCAGTAAATCTGCACAATTTTGTTAAACATGGGCTTGTAGCTACGTACAAATTAGCTCATTCAATAACTTGCACAAAATGTCACATAAATTGTGGCAGCACTGGGTTCTTGTCACTTGCACAGTTCCCCACTGGGCTCTTAATAGTAAAATTAACTGGAGCTGTGTTAATTATATTTTTTTTTTCTATGCGTGGAAAGCAGAGCTATAATAATGGCACTACTGTTGTCTGTTCACTGAAGATAGTTCAACCATTGGCTTATATCTGGACTTACCTGTGGAAAAAATGGTGGGTAAACCCACATTTTTTCAATAATGTGAAAGCATCTGTTCTTTGGAAACAGGGAGCCAAAGTGGTTTTTTCCTTGATCCTGTTACCAAGAAAGGTGACCTACTTTGGTAGTGATTTTTTTTTTAAGTGTTTTTGACTGGAAAGCACTTAAAACATGTTGAGTTATAACAAGTTTTCCTTTCTCTGTGGGAGTACGAAACCTTCATTTACCTTTTCAACAATCAAAATGGTGTTTAAATTGTTCATAGTATGTTCAGCATCCAGGGTGCTCTCTTGCCTCCTGCTTAAGAGATGTCTGAGAATTTCAGGGGGCATAGGAAAGACCTTGGCTCAAACATGCATGAAATTGTGACAGACTAAAAGTTTTGTGGCAGTGGCCTATGCTCTGGTTCTGTTTTTGCTAAACTGTTCATTTTGTGTGTATGTCACTGACATTCATGGGTAACAGTGTCTGAAGGAAAAATAGAGGATTGAAGGAGAATGCACCAGAAGTAGGCAGAAAATATAAGTGAACTGGAAGGATGATGCATTTTGGAGATAGAGGTAAGACTCAAGATTGCTTTTAAAAAAAAACACAGCATTTGCTGAGTTTCAAGAGAGACTTAGAAGTACTTAAAGCAGTTTTTCAGCAGTCTTAAAAGTATCCAACTCCACTTGCGGGCTGCATGCAAGCTCTAATTGTAGTCTGCTGTCATTGTTGTCTCTAATTGTGTAAACTTGATTGATTTGAGAAATATTTGGCCACAGAACAAGGCCTTGAGTCACCTGTGAAGTGCAGGCAGAGGCACACAGAAGCCACGTGTTCTTACTCCATTTTGCGGTTTCCTGATTATTCCCCACCAAAAAAAGTGTTTCATTTGGCAGTCTTGAGTTCTCATGGTGTAGCTGTTTCAAATGAGTGGAAATTATTATAACTGCAGGTTGGGTGCCCTTTAGGCCTCTGTTGGCTCAATTGCATTGAGTTAATCTGCTGGCCTGAGGGTGAGCAATGAAAGGGAGACGTGGTCGTGTGCTGGGGCACGTATGTGGTGGTGGGCCCTGCTTTACTCCTTGATTTTGAGGCATTCGGTGGAAATGCTGAGGAAAAGAGTCAATGACCAGAGAAACCATTTAAATATGTCCAGTTGCAGAGAGCTTCCTGGGGTTTTCAAGGACAAGCAGCTGGGATGCTTTTTTCTAAATGAATTACAAAAACATGGAGGAATGGGTAAGCCGGCTCCATTACTTCAATAATTTTTTTCCCTAGTGTCTTAATTTTTTGCATACTTATTAAGGCAGTATGCCAGCTTTCAAGGGCAAGCAAAATCATTAGGCAGGGAAACTGGTTAATGGAGGGAGGTTGTTTTCTTATGCTTTGGATTCAAGTCTGACTGCAAGGTGTAAACCTACAAGCTAGAACAGCCACCTCCTCTCTTGTTACAATGACAATTTGTTACCTCTTCATGGGTCTGTTGGAAATAAGTTCATTCCGGTGGATTTTTGTAGCAGACAGACACCCCTTGCAAAATAAATTACTCTGGAGACATTGTAGTAGTCTGAATTTAGATGTCCAGAAAATAGCAGTCTGTCTGTCTTGGCTCCGATGGTTTTGGGTTCTGTATCCAAAGGACCTGACAGTTTGATCACGTGGGAAATTAGCAGCTTAAGAGGGAAGGCAGCAGCTTCAGCATGAAGGAACCCCTCTGGCTCCCTTGGCACCCCCCTCACTTCAACAGGGTTAATTCCTGAATGGTCTTCTCAGATCTTCTTCTGTTCTTCCCCCTGGTGCTCAGCGGTTTGGATAAAATTCACACCTGGATCTTGAGTTATCTTCAGCAAAAACTGAGTGGGGCTCTTGGAAAGGTGAAAACCCAGGTCTGGATTGAAGCTGGAGAGTGCCCGTGAGGTGCACTAGGAACAACTCCTCTGTTGCCATCCATGAAGTCAAAGCTTCACTAAGTGCTGGCTGCCTCTGATCGAAAAAAACGAAACAAAACAAAAGCAAACCCTTCTGCCAACAAAACAACCAACAACAACCAGAAAGCACCAAAAAAACCCTAAAAACCAAAAAACCCCCAAACCAAACAAAAAAGCCCCAAGCAAACAAAGCCCAGACAAAAATACCACCACCAACTGTGTGGAATGAAGCTGGTGGTGAGTATGGTGCTAAATGCCTAATCAAGTGATAGAGGGCTGCTGGAAAAGGACTTACGGTTTGCTTACAGTTTGTAACTGCCAAGTGCAACAAGATGAGAGTTATTGTGGCTGCTTTTACCTGGAGCAGCAAATGTTTCATCTCCTTCATGATATTCTGAGTTTGGTAAGCCAGCAACCTCACTGCTTGTGTCCATATGTATTTACTGAGTTTGGATTTTGTGGGTTTTTAGTGTTAACTTTTGGTGTGAGTGTTGGTGGCAGTGTTTGGTTTGGTTTTTGTTGTTTGTTTGTTTTAATTCACCCTCAAACGTTCCTGCTTTAGGTCTTAAGCATTCAGTGCTAATGCTGGAATCTGATCCAAGAAATGTCTTTTTACCTCTTTTGAATGCTTAGCGTACAAAACTTGAGTTACTGCTGACAAAATGTTTACTTAATGGAAATCAGTATTATCTTCCTGGATTCCTAAGGATGAGACCTTTGAAAGAAGCATCTGAAATATTTAATAAGAATTGTTACTCATTGTTAGTTCAGTAAGCTTGCAAGCAGCTGAACAAATAGTTGAATCATAAAATGGCTCTATAATTCACAGAAGAACCAAGTGCTTTGAGGTGCATTTGTTTGGGGATATAAGGATGAGGATTTTTTAATTTAAATAAACTATTTATGAAAACTTGTATACAAGGTATTGGTAAGAATTTTTATTGGGTTCCTGGTGGTGTGTTTATCAAATCCAGAGGTGAAGACCTAGTCTAGCTCAAGTATTGCAATGTTCCCACACAACACGTTGGCTTGATTTAAATTTAAATTCTTTTGCTGCCTTGTTGAGGGCAGGTATTTGAACCCAGTCCTGTGGCATTAGGTGTGTGTTGTCACAGCTGGATTCTTGATGTCTGTTGGCTTTTTTCCTTCTTCTCATTACTACTATTTTTTTTTTTTCCAAACACCTTTTCTGTTTTGTGCGATGAAACTATGTCAAGACCATTACATTTTTTAGAAAATCAGTTTTGTTTATCATATGTATTATGGGATGGTTGCAGTTGTGTGGGAACTTAATTTCTTTCTTTCTTACAGTGAGATCAAGGGCCGGGGGAGCTTAAATGTTTTTTGAATTCATATTCTGGTCTTCTTGATCTTGGAAATTATTCTGGAAACATCCCAAGAAACAGATTCTCTTCTCTGTGGCTTCCTGGCTGGAAGTGGAAATGTGTGGCCAACCATTTAGGTACATGTCTGAAGCTCTCCTCCAGATCTTGGCAGACATAGCAGGTCAACCAATCAGGGAGCTAATTGAGGCTATCACTAATTGTTTACTCAGGACTGCAGAGAAGGGCTTGGAACAGGGCAAATGGTCCCATGTGTTGGAAGAACAATATATTGAGGAGAGATGGGTTAAAATAGTGTAGGAAGAGCTGCACCAAAATCAGTGCTCAGGAAGGAGAGGAGGGATGGAGGAGCACTTTTTTCCCCATCAGATCATATATTGAATCTGGATCAACTTAACTTTTAAGCTATTGCTCCCATAAAAATGGATGTTCTCGTATGGTGTTGCTAATGCTTTCGTGCTTTGTCTAACCTACCCCAAACCTGAGAAGAACAAAAGCATTTCTGCACTGAAGCAGGTAAAGCTTTCAGGATCTTACACCTCCCCTTCTTGTCCTAATTAAAGCCAGAGTGCTCTCTTTCTCTTAGGTTAATATAGAAAGAAAACAAATTTTTCTGCAGAGTTCTGTAATGGAAATCTAGCTCTCATGTATTGCTGTGGAAATTGGGTTAAGTAAAAGCAAGGGCTCTTGGCCTGTTTTATGCAGTTTCCTGAATCGTGACTCTTCCATTTTTGTTAGTACTTTGGGTCAGAACATGAGTAGCCAGGCAGTGGGTATGGAATTTTAAATTATTTTTTTTTTACACATTGCTGAAATAAAAGCTTCTCCTTGCTGAAAAATTAATTGCTGACTGTTCCAGCACCTTATAAGATATTTATATGTTCTCCTGAGTCCTGTCTCTTCCTGTTTCAAAGTGCTGTCTTGAGAGCAGTTCAGGCGAGAGAACTGCTCAGCTGTGCTTCGTAGTCTCCCTCTCTGCCAAGGAGTCTCAAGACAGCACTCGAAAACAAAGAGACATACTCTAGGGAAAGTATGAATATTAGATCACTCTGGTTTAATCAGTTGGGATACAGTGGCCTCGATTTACGCATCTGATGTTTTGTTGTTGTGGTTGCTAAAGTGCATCTCAAAACTGTTAAATCCAGGGTTCTTAAAGGCATTGGAAATCCCAGATGGGTAGTTCTGGTGTGGTACTGTTGTCCAGGATCAGTGTCCAACATACGAAGAATTTGATGACAAAATCAGTTATCTCTTACTGAAATGGCTTCTTGTAGTATTTTCATTGTGTTTCTTTTTTCCTCTTGTATTTGAAATGCACAGAAATGAATAACTGACTGGTTTTGTTTCATTTGGAAATGCACAGGATAGATGGTGTCCTGATTAATAGCATCCTAGAGTTACTCTTTCATAAATGGCAAATAGTTGCTACTATCAAATTACTGTATAAAGAGGGGGCCCTCCAATGAAGTGGGTCAGAATATTTGTTCTGGCTGTGTTGGAGTGTCAGCAGTGAATCAGTGTGCGTCATTGGTGCTGCTGTAAGGCTACTTGGCTCAGCTATGCTCATAAAGTTGTTTTTCAGTATTGCAATCCAAATGTTACTGCTAACCTGCCTTGCCTTTGTCACTCTTGACTTTCTTCATAGCTTGACGGTTCCTTTCAAGTCATTGACCTTAGTGCCTCCTCTGACTGAATGAGAAGCTGTCAGGAGTTTCTAGCATCTGAACATTGTGTGTAGTGGGTTTTTTGTGTGTGTTTGTTTTTTGTTTTTGTTTTGTTTATTTGAGGGGCCACTGCAGACTTCAACAGGAGGAAAACCCAAATATTTTTGTCTGATAAAGTTGATATGTTTGTCAGAATAAGTGTACTGACCTCCATGCAGCAGGATGGATGCATCAAATAAAGACCGCAAATCTATAGGTAGCAAAAATCTATAGTAGTTAAGTGACGATGTACAAAATCTCTTTTGGAAGCAGTGTATGTATAGGGCTAAAATGAAACATCTTGTGAAATACGTCATTTGATAATTTCTGGAACCTGAGGATTACATCTTGTTCTGTGGAGAAGCAAGAGAATGAAGACACAGGTTAATAGGTCCCTCAAAGCCAATTTTAAATATGAGGAAAATGCTGTAGATCATCCTGTTTCATTTATTATGACTGTCGGGGCAGGCAGCATGAGGTAAGACAGCTGCTCTGTGGTAGTGTTTGAGCTTATGAGGATGGAGCCACCTCCCATCTGGTGGATCTTACTGCTCTGAAGCCTGATGAAGCAGTGATGCTCCGTGTCACTCTCTGTCAGTGGGCACAGGGGGAGAAGGAAGCACGTGTGGATGGACTGTGGAGGTATGGGGGGACAGCTTGCTCCGCTCCCCAGGTTACGTGTGTGAAGTACAGCCAGTTTGTGCTGGTGTTCCCAGCTGCCCCTTCAGAGTTACTGTCTTATCACCTTATGTAAGAGTGGAGGAAAAATGAGGCTGGTGGCCTTTCCTGCTCAGAGATGGTGCAGGGAATGTCACATTAGGACATGCACATTTTGTCACTTGCCTTTGTGCAAGAGGATCTTTATAAGTAATGTGGCATAAGAATAGGTATAGGAGCATCCAGGAGGCTGCTTTGTGTGTTAGTTGCCCACCTCAGTGTCCATCTGTGCCTGACTTGGTTCCTGGGTGGTTTATGGGGAAACTGGGGACCTACTTTAAAGCTAAAATGTCTTTTAGCTTATACAGAAGTTTGTCCTGTGCCTGTATTCCAGTGAAAATGTTTGAAGTACTCAGGAAGAAGCAGCTGACACTACTTATTTGTATGCAAGGCAGCTGAAGCATCAGTCATACTAACAGCATCAGCAGTCCTGGTAATCTGTCTGGCTCTATCAACAGAGACTTTGAGAGACAAGTTTCAAAGAAATTAATACAAAAGGCTTGTGTTACAGTCTGAGCAGTGTACAGATTGACAGTCAGTTGAGGTGTTTGACATCATGGTGATTCTGGGGCCAAAGGGTGGGTTTATAGTATTGGGAGTGGAGAGGGAGGTTTGCTATTTTGAGCTATACAGGGCAAACTGCCCTGTTGCCTTCCATATCACCTTTGCTTTTTCTCCCTATAGGTCACACCGTTGTCTCTGTTCTGCGCCCTGCCTTTTAAGTTACAGTGTCTTTATTCATGCTTTTGGATTGTCTTTTTGTGCAAAACTGGCATGTTTGGGTATCTTGTTATTGCTGACTGATCAAACATCTTTGACATCAAGCTAGCAACATGAAGCTACAGAGAAAATTAGGTGTGTGGCATGCAGGTTGTCCTCCCTCCCTCCCTCTGTAATTCTAGTGTAAAGGCATTTAGTGATAATGTTTAAAAATCAAAGCTAAATTTGCTGAATTGGATGTGTCTCTGTAGAATGTGGCTTCTCTCTAATGGTTACCAATACTTATATAACTATATAATACCTATACTAATATCTAATAAACTAAAGGTAACTAATACCCATAATGTTTCTAGAGATTTTACTGTACATAATACTGTCATAGACTACTGAAATGCAGCCACTCTTGGTTGAATAAGTGTAGAGTTTGAAGCTGAAAAAGCTGCTTAATAACAATATGAGAGCTGGAAAAGTGTTCTGTAGGCGAAGATGCTGTAGAAATATTTGGCTGGATCAAAATGTAATAACTCGAATTGGAATTTGGCCCAGATGCCTGGACTGGTTCCTTTACTATCATTAACAAAGTAAGTATTCAGTCAGTAGGTGCCATTGAAGTCTGAGAGCTGCCTTAATACCATACCGAGCTAGGGATTTGGTCTTACGTAGTGTATTACCAGCACAGCTTCTGAAGAGCACTGCAACTACTTTGGAGTTCTCCTACCTGCTACTTGGACTTTTCTTTGCAAAAATGCTAATTCAGATTGGCTGTCTTTATGATTGTTAATGGCTTGATCCAAACCTAGTTAAAGTATTTGGATATGTTCCCCTTGCCTTCAGCAAGCTTTTGATCAGGACTTCTGCTAGTACAAATGAAATGGATTTTACCTTAAATAATTTTATTGTAAATGAAGAATAGTGTTTGTGTGTATGTGTATTTTGATGTTTGCTTGGCTATACTTATCCTTGAGTGCCAGCTGTGAATGAAAAGAGGTTCAGATAAGTGAAAGTTGAAGTCCATTTTTGCTGAGAGGCCAGCTCAGGTATGGTAGGAACCAGCGTACTTTTCTGTGGTTTTTAAAGTTAGTCAAAACAATTATTAAAACATAAGATTTGCCACTGCTGTGACAGGTAGTGAGGAAGGTAAAGCTTGTTCAGTGAAGAGCTTCAAGTCCCAAAAGTTTGGGCTACCAAGACGGCCAGGAGCCTGAAGCACATCTCATGAAGGCAGGCTGGGCTTGTTGAGCCTGGCAACGAGGAAATCCTACAGAGGATTGAAGAGTAATTGCAAAGCTGGTGGAGCTAAGCACTGCTTGATAATGCCAGATGATGTAACAATGAACATGGGCCCTGAATTACAGCTTGGGAAGTTCAGGTTGGATGAGAGGGAGAAAAATTTTCCCTAGGAGGGCAGTGCTGCACTAACTGGCTTAGCAGAGGGGCTGGACCTGATGTCTGGGGAGGTTTTCTGTCCATGCAGCCTATTCTGGAGGGGACAGTGGCAGAAACACCTTCCTGGCCAACCTGTACTAGGTGTGCTCCTGAAAATGGGCAAATGAGATTTGTGAAAATAAAGGCTGTGGTCCCTTCTAGGCATATGTAAAACTACCTTTTGCATATTCTGTCTCAGCTTGTGGGAAGGGGCTGGCAGCTGTTGGTATCACTCTAGGGCATCATTCTACTTTGCTTTAGGCAATGAAATTATTTACATTTTGATTGTTGAATCCTTCTGGACATGTTCAGCAGTAGTATAAATTCTCTCCATAATTTTGCAGCAGAAGACTGGGCCAAATTTTTTTAGTTGTTTTAAGCTTAAATCTTCTATATGCAATTTCTGAATATTAATGTGTTAGGAAATTAAGCAGGAAGAGGAAATTTAGGAAGAATAATCATTTGACTGTAAGATATAAGCCTGCAGAAAATATCCTCTATTAGTAAAGGCTGTGTATATATGTACAATATTTTTACATGTACAACGTAAAGGTATGTGCATACATATAGACATGTATATGTCTGTTTTTTGCATAGGTACAGTATATGAATATATGTGTGCATGTGTGTAGGTTTATCATATTTGAAAAGACAGGGAGAAATATCCTGTGACGTAGGTAGTGGAGAGAAATTTCACAGATCTGGGATTCTGTTTTTCTTTCTTACTTCAGTTGACTTCACTCTGCCTCAGTCCGTTCAATGAAAAATATCAAAAGCCCTGCTTTTCCTGTATCATTCCCTTCCTCTATCAGTGACGAATTCTTGCTAGTACTGTTTGCCAGAAAACAACTCATGTTTTCTTTTTGAGAAGGCTTTGGCATTTCTTTCTGTTCTGGTGCCAAGAAAAACCAAGACGCTATAAAAATAGCAAAAAGGAAATGAAGATGCTCCACTAGAGTCACCATCCTGTAATTGAAATAAAGTCATAATCGTATTTCATGAAAGCATTTCTGCGCTTAAGTAGTGCAATCTTATAAACTTAAGGTAATAATGAAGTTCTTGTAAGTTTTGAAGTTTCAGCTAAAGCTTGGCCCAAGTCCCCGCGTGGCTTCCACTGGCCCTGCAGGCAGCCACCTCGGAGGGAGCCTGGGGTTGTGCTGCTGGAGGAGCTCTGTGCCTTGGCACAGCCCCCTCTTTCTTCTTTAATCACCAGTATAAATTTGCATTAATAAATTGAAGACATTGCTCACTGTTTCTATCTTCCTGTATCTGGGCAGACTAAGTCTAGCCTTTAACCTATAGTTTTATTCTGTCAGTAGCTAAACTATGGTCAGTTCCTGCTGTGCATATGGATATTTTTCTCGTTCTACAGCATCTTGTCTATGACCGCTTCCTTTCGTTCTCTTTCATGTGAAATTTCTTTTTGCCTTACCTTACTTAGGTTAAAAGCCTTAACTTCTAAAGCATTAAAAAGAAAAAAAAAAAGCTCTGCAGAAGTCTCTTAGCATTACTACATCCCCTCTAGCATCCTCTGTGCATATTTTCTGCCTCTTCTTTGGAAAAGGAGTGTCTGTTCTCCCTGTGCCTGCGCAGCACTTAGTCTAATGGCCCATGACTTGAGCTTGGTCCACGTTCTGAGTTGGACAGAGAAGGAGCCCTGTCCCAAGGGAAGATGCTTATAATTCTTTAATTACAGATTACAGCTGTCTTGTAAAGTCAGAGCAGCATTCACCTCCTGATGGGTCATAATGTTTTGGATTTCTTGAGATACACATGTGGTTTATCATGTAGATATAATTTTTGAAGCAAAACAAAGAGTTCTTGTATTCATTTAGAACTAGAAATCAAATGAAAAAGTAACTGAAATCCTGATTAACAAAGAAGCTTATATTCTTTCTGCTACACAAATTTAAAACAGCTAATTTGCCTGTCTGTCTCCTGTCTAGTGGTGACAGAAATCTGAATATTTAAGTGACTTTGTGGTTTGAATAACTAAGGTTTGTGGAACTGTGGTTTAAAGCCAGTGGAGCAAATGGTTGTAGCTTACTAGGCTTAATTGACTGTATTTCCGAACCAGTGTTTTGACTCATGGAGCTGACCTCTACCAACTGTCTCCTCTTCATCATACTCCCTCGTGCTTAGCAGCCTGCGGATGTATGTATTCCACCAGGTCTTAAATGCTCTTAACTACTGAGTCCTTGCTCTTCAGTGGCAAATACTATGAAATGATCGACACTTCATATTTCTGAATTAGAACTTGTGCTCTAGAGGAAACTAATAAATGTTTCTCCTATGGTTCATGCTGGGCCTGAACAGTCTTGACGTGCACAAACAGAAAGAGGGGATGATGCTGAATACCAGTAGTTGCTTTCTAGTTTTTCCTTGCTTTCTTTTTTGATGTATTAGTGGAAGTTTCTACTGTGACAGTGTTTGAGTTCAAAGTCCTCTGGTCAAAATTCTGTGAGTTCTCCTTTTGTTGTGGTTCCCCTCTATGTTTTTATGTACTTTACAATAGATGGCTAAAATCTCAATTTTTTCCTAGTCCATCACTCCCCTCGGACTGCCAGTGAGAGCAATTCTGATGGTACGTAAGGTGTTAGGGTGTTGTTATGACCGGCTCTCAATTATGCAATGGCAACCCCGCCAAATCAGGCCATTCAGATTAGCACTTACTTAACAAAACCGAAATACTTTTTTTTGTTATTTACCCACTCAGTGCCACATTCAAAGCAATTCTATGGAGGTTGAAGGCTCTGTATAAAAATGTGTTGAATCATTTATTTTTACCAGTGTGTTGAGCTTTCTGTCCAGATTAGCTCTCTTCATCTCTGTTCTGTTCGAGGAGAAAGAAACAGTATTAAGTAACTAAATCAGAGAAGAGAAAAACCCACAACCTGATAAAAGTTTTATTTTCAGGCTTTTAGAGTGGTGTTTACATTTCTGTGGTAGCTGGAGCAATTTGAAAGATAAGACCATTGTTTTTCATATTTGGAAAACTGCTGCTGTTTTCCTGGAATACTGAGTTGATATATATTTAAGTAGCTAAAACTGCACCACCCTCATGTTTTAGCCAATTAATGAAACAACATTAAACTTACTTTGGTATGGACTTGCAAGTCAGTGAACTCAAGCACTTTCCAGTGTTTTTGTCATTAATCTTAAAATGTTTCCACTGTCAGGGAAATCAATCAGTATTTTGTTTTAATGTTTATAGAAATGCATCAAGAAATCACTGAAGAATAGAAAATGGAAGGACTTCTGAAAGTCATTAGTCGATTCCTTTTCTAACTTTAGCACAGTTTACTAAAGATTCCTGCTTCATGGTCCACATTACATAGGCTAGATAGTTACTTTTGAAATAATGTTGTGTTTGCCTCTATTGTCCTAATTTACTCAAAATCTTACTGAAATCTAGGGGAGATTTATTAATAATACCTTAAAGAAAACAGTGAACTCCAGACAATTTTCTTAATATGCTTCTATCTAATGATTCCAAGTTTACCTCAGGAGAATTGATGCAGGCAGATGATGACCTTCCCAGGAACAGTTTGCCTCTCGTCTTCCTTCAGTCATCCTCCCAGGAGGGGGCTTGGTGTCTGAACTGCAGAGCTTACTCTGAACACTTTGGGTGGCAACTTAAGCCAACAGTAGAGCAGAAGAGATGAAGGTTTATCCTTGGGCAGAATTTTAAAATACCATTCTAAAAAAACTCAGCCCATAAGTTTTTACTTAAATATCCAAGTATGGTAAAGATGTGATACCTTTGAGCCCTCAGTGAGTATAGAAAGGAAACTCTTGAGTGGTGTTTTCGAAAATCAGAACTCGTAAAATCCTAAATACGTGATTTCTTCAGTGTCTAAATAAATGCTTTAAAATTGGTGAGTTCAAATAAAAACTGTATTTGTAATCATCCAGCTGGCATATCACATAAATGAAATATTCTGGATAAATGTGTTTGCTACTTGCAAATAGCTACAGTGCTAGCAAGGCACAGTTTTTGTCAGCTATTTGGACTCCTGTATAGTTTAAAATGTCAATGTATTGTTGCTGAATAGTGCAAGGGAAAGCATTTGTTCAGAGTCGCACTCTAAAAGTGTACTTTAGAGGGAGAGAAATGTCAGGATGCAAGTTCAGATGGAGGATTCCATAAGATTTGGTTAAGGTGCTTGACATCTAATGACATCTTACAGCTATATTGATTATTTTGTTGCTTCTCCCAAAGATCGACAGCTTTCTTGCTGAGCAAACAGACTCAGTTTGAAACTCTTCCCCCTCTTTGTTCACCACCTTTGCTTTTGTTACTGATTCTTTGCCCTTATCTCCTGTGGGAACTCAACAAGACAAATGCATAAGGATCACAAACCTGTTAAACAGGGAGAGGAAATCCTGAAATATTAATAATAGTTTTTTGTGGTCTTTAAACTTCAGGAGGAAGAATGGTATTTTTGGGATATTCTGAGATTTCCATCATTAGGTCAAACACAATCTAGTTCATTCTCCTCTGCTGACGTCTGAACAGTTTGATGTCAGCCCCACCAAGGCCACGAGAGCGCTGCCAGTTATTGCTCTAGTACATGTGTCAATTTGGGAACTGTGGTGTTGCAATTTTTAGGTTTGCAGATTTTTCCGGAGCTGCACAGATGAGTGCTGAAAAGACCTAGAAATGGCAATGCTCTGGTCTGAAAGCCTTGACTTCAGCCTGGTTGTTGCCATTCAGAGCCTGGGTGTAATATGGGAAGTTGTTGGGGTATTTTGCCAGTAAAGCAGGATTGCTTTCTCTTGTATTCTCTAAAATTCTTAATATTCCCAACCTGGTGTTTCATGGTGAGGAAAATGGCATAATCAGCAGCCATTTTCATTCTCCAAAAATAGAAAGGTCTATTCCTCAAGCAAGATTTCATTTGCTTATGTTTCTTTGGTGGCTCTTTCTTCAGGATTTTGATATTGGAGATGGACAAGGCAAAGAGGGCTTCCTAATTAAAAAAAGTTCATATTGATCCACGTCATGTCAAAAATCTCTTCCACCAGAAAGGTGGTAAGCTGTGGCTGAAAACGTGTCTGTGTGTATTTGACCCTGGTTTCTTACAGCAACACATATTTTATAGATCTTTCATTGCGAAGCAGAGGATCATAATCCTTCCAAAATCAAGCAATGGATAAATCTCTGTTCAAATCCAGTCTGTCACCTTTGAAAATATTGCCTCCAAGCAGTTTACACTGTGCTGGATATATATGAATTAGGGAAAAAAAAAAAAAAGAAAAAAAAAAGATTAGCCTTTCTCTGCTGCCTAAAGAAAAGAACAAAGTTCTACACTGCATGTTAAGGGAAAGAATGGGGATTGTCTAAAATAGGTCAGAGATGTATTTAATTTTAAAAGGCTTGGGCAGAGAAAGGAGAGAGAATAAAACTTTCCATAATGGCAATCGGGTAACCCTGAAGTGTAGTGGTTATGAAATAATTACACCCCAGAGGGATTAGAAGCATCCACCATTGCCTGCTGCCTTGTAATGCCTTGGGGATGTGATTAACTTATGATAATTAAAGCTCTTATAGTGGCAATACAGTACGAACATGGGGAGTCTGAAGAGGTTCAGGGTTGTGGCTTGGTACAACATCTAATGTTCCTGTCATCCTGTCATGTCATCCTGTGCTCATCTGTAAACATCCCCTTTCTTTATACGTTTCCTTGTTGTTTGACCCTTAGTGGATGGCACCATAAATTAGTATTGCCTGGGACCTGAGTGATTTGTTCGGTGCCTTGGGTTGTGTTAGCATGCTGCTACTGCTTGAATGACTATCTGAAATACAGATACCCTTGATAAGGACTCTAACAGCTTCACTACTTGCTGGTTTTAAACCATTGTACTCATTGTGGTCTTTAGGATAGTAAAGCTGTGCAAAGCACATGTACTGCTTAGGGAGGATAACTTCTGGATGGCTTCAACTTTTATAAAGTTCGCTTTGGTAATAAATCAGAAACATCCCCATTCTCGTTTACTTTTTTCTGGTGTGGGTACATGTGTAAGTGGAGGTCTGTCACTCCACAGGTGTGATATAATCCTATGGAATGTTTTGCAGCCTACTCTCTTCAACAAAAGTGTTCCATTAATTTTCTTTCAACTTTGAGAAAGTGATTCCAAAGAAAATATTTTAATTTTTCACAACACTAAGAATGCTAAAACTAGGAGACCTTGTCATTACAAAGAAGGTGTAGCAAAGATATTAAGGAATTTGAGTTTTGAGAATTTAAATTGCGGCTGTTATTTTATGATTATTCCCAACCGAGATGATATGCTTCCTTTCTGGAATTTCATATAATCCAATTGCAAATTGGATAAACTCATCTTAGACAAAGAAGTTAGTGTGCAACAAGAGTGTCACTATGAAAAGGATTGCCATTTGAAAATCAATTTTCCAGATCTTTTTTTCCTAGGTAGGCAAGTTCTTAGACTATTCTTGAAAACTTCTTTCTGCTTCATGCAAAACATATGCATGAAATATGAAGAGAGAAATGCAATGATCTCAAAGTATGAATTTTTCATACATGAAATTCTGTGAAACATTTTTTCTGTTTTTACGTTCGTGTTGCAGCAAATAACTGAAGTCCAACCATCAGCACAACAGAAGAGCGGCGTGCATTGGCAGAGGCTTTATTCATCTGGTGTTGCCAATATACTCTTCTGAACAAGCATCTTAGTTTTACCAAGAGAAAATGGATGTATTTCAGACTATGTAGTGGTGCAAGACACGTCTTACCTATGCGTTTTCACTTCACTGACTGTGTATTAGTGTTTAGGGGTTTTGTGTCTTAACCACCATCGATATTGTCTGTATTATTAAGGGTAGTAGCAGATTTACCAAAAGCACGTAATTCTCAAGAGGACAGTTTGGGGACAGTTGCTCCTCTAGAGGAATTTGATGTTCTGTATCAGATATAGCGTTGGGTTCATTGGCACCATGTCAAGTGCTGGGCTCTGCCTGCTAACTGCTGGTCAGACCTTATGGGTGACTTCTTTGGTGACTGATGTCTATTGTGAAGACGTCATCTCTTCAGAGAGAAATAACCCATGATTTTCTTATAACACCCAAGATGCACTGCTGGTGTCTGCTGAGCTATGCATAACCTGCTGGGGATGGGGTAGTCATGCTTAGTAAGTTGCAAGATTGATTTATTACTTATGCTTCAAATGTAGGCCAATTTCCTTGTGAAATCTGTAAGCAAGATTCAGGTTTAGATGCTTTTGACAATGCTACTTACTTTATTCAGAAATGTTTTTGTGTTTGTTAGTGGATTTCTTGAGAATGTGTTTTGCAGAGACAAAATCTATTCAATGACGAAACCTAACTATCTTATGTTACATTTCCTTTTTCTTTGATCTAATTAAGTGCTCTGACATGCACATATCCCCAGGTAAACCAGGCTTACGTGTATATATGCAAACCAATGTATTTCTCTGCTTATTTGTGTTTGTTGACTACAATATGGGACATCCATGTCTTCTTGAAAAGACGTTTGTATCCATTGTTTGTCTTTGGCATGGCAGCACATACTTGTGTGTGTTGGTTGGGTAGATGATAATCCTTTCACTTCTTGGACTGTCAGGAAGAAGGATATGAGTGGCATAACTTCATATGCAGCTGAAGTACACTGGCTGTTATGAAGACTTAAAGGAATTGGACTTGTCATATCATTATTATCCATCTTTTCTGTTACTTGTTGCTTACTGTCAGTTTTGGAGATATGTTGATATTGCTATGAAGAGCTTTTTATGTTTTTATCTACTTTTAAAAGGATGAAGATGTTCCTATGTTGTTCCTTCATCCTTAGAGTGGAGATCACCAACATGCCTGAAATTTAATACCTATGGAGTATCATGTTTATACCTTTTTATACCGCTGTTCACCCTGGAGCTGAGTTAGATGGGATGGCAGTATGAGGGGCTCTGTCTGTGCTCTAGCGATTATATCCAGCTGATCTCTACCAAGAGCTTCATAAGATAGCTCTGACAGGAGTGACTCTACCATGCAAAAAAGCTTCCAGAAGAAAATATACCACATCTTAGATTACGAACTGTATGCTGAGGTGCTATGTGACCTTGGTGCTTTGGGCTCATCTGCACGGACAGGGTAGTGTGGTGTGGTGAGCTGTGAACTTAGAGAGCCTTCGCTGCCTTTCCAGGGGCAGTGTGGAAAGAGACTGAAAATGTTCCAATTTACTTCACTTTGAAAGTGTATGTTCATCTGTTAGCATCCTTGGGAAGTGGTGAAGAAAAGCCAGTGAGGTGCACAGTCAGAGGGGTAGCTCTTTTAAGCAGTGTTTTGTGCAGTGCTTTCCCCCAGGGCTGGGCTTAGCCAGCAGCTATTGCCCAGCTCTTCTGTAGTCCTTCCCACCCTCCTCAGTGTGAAGTTCTGGAAACTCTCAAACTCCTGTTATATACTGGGTAAAGTTGTTTTACAGTGCCCTGATGTGGGTACCAGACCCATGCCACTCACGTATTTGAATTAATTGGAGGTTTTTTTTGTTCGGTCCTATTTTTTGGATGAGGCTAAGACCAAGTAAGATTATTTCAGAACTGTCTACAAAAGTGTGCAGCATTTTGTGGAAATGGATCAGTCAAGTGCTCTGTTTACGGAAATTACGCTATTCAAATGTTAATAAAATAGTTGATGTTAACTAGGTCCTCAAATACTTTTATGAATCCTAATTTGCCACTGAGTGCAGTTCCTTCAGCCTGGGGAACTTTCTTTAAAAGAAAAATGCAGCAACTAGAAATTGACTCAACCACCTTTGGGCCTTTTGGTCCGACTCACTCTTTGTTCTCATTAGCCTTCATGCTGTGTTTAACTGACTCTGAATAAAAAACACACATTGGCCTCCAGGCAGCCAGGAACTTTTTGTCTGGAACACTGTTCCGAATAACTTACCAGTTATTTGCTTGAGGCTTTAAAAGACCTCAGTTATTCTAAACAATAGCAATCTTACAACTTAGAAACAAGGAGTACTTAGTCAGGTCTTTATGATTGTCTTTATTTACTGAACATTGTATTAAAAAAATGAAGGGCAGCTTTGTTTTCTGGTTTCCTAGGTGCTACATGTATCTTTGTTTTTCGCTGTGGAGAGACCTGAAGGTGGCCAGGTCTTCATCCCACAAAGGCTGGAGAATTGGCAGTTCTACTTCACATTAAAAAAATAAGAGGTTTGGGAATTTGTTTCCTTTCACGTTGATTTTTCCATAAAATTTAGTTTTAATGCAACATAATATCCTTTTAACAACACTTTCATACCTAATTTCAAATTTTACCATTTGTTAGTTTTATGTTATATGATCAAGCTTAATAGCTATTTTACTTTTTTTTAACTGCAGTGACAATTGGTGCTATAGTTGATACAACAGAAATTTAGAAATAATAGAAATAAAAATAAATTTATATAATAAAGTTGTCACGAATGAAAAATAAAATGAACTGTGGTGTGTTTTAATTAGTAATGGATCTATGCTGAAAGGTTCAAATGGAAATTTTTAGGATTAAGGTATCTAAAATGTAGTGGTTTGATTCTTTCTGCAGCAGAGCCCTTTTTATTATACATCAAACTGGAGCTGGATGCAGTAGTAGTCAGGTGCACCAGATCAGAGATTCTTTTACAGGCATACTGGAAATCTGTAATGAAAAGAGTATCAAAATGACTAGTCAGGAGAAACCCAACTGTGCTCCTAAGTGCGAAACTCTATACTGTGATACTGTGTTCTTTGTATGCTCTGATTTCTTGTTCAGCTACAATTTATTGTGTTTACAATTTGTCTGCCTCAAAGTAAAATGGGATTTTTCTGGTGAATGTTCAAGGGCACTGTTGCTTCTGTCCTGGGGCGTACATCTGGGAGCCGCTTGGTCTGAGAGGGTGTCCAGGTGTCAGTGCTACCCCATGTGCCTTGCTTTTATGTTCCCCAATGCAGTGGTGAAGTGCTTGGGAACATGTGAATTGTCTGTAGGTTTCAGTGCTTTGTCAGGTTGGATTGCATCATTCACAGTTATCACAGGCTTGGCTTGGGATTGCTGCTAAGCATGCTACTGCTATGGTATTTCAAGCATAGTTTGTGTTTTCCAAGTCATACTCATAGCAATGAATGCAGAAAAAAGTTTCAAAATTCAATTTATATATGATATCTCAATCCTCTTACAGAAGCAATGCTATGTACAAGCAGTGCTGATGTTATGCCCTTGTCCCTTCCAGCCAGTGTCTACCTATGATTTGACCATACATATATATATATATATATGGAGGGGGTGGGGGAGAGGAGGTGGAAAGTAGATTATTATTTTAATGTTGTAATAAGGCTACATCCTTTCTTCCTTTTCTGAAGCAGTACTAGGGTTCATAAATACAACTACAAGCACCATAGGATCTTCATTCACGTCATGGTACATCTCTGGAAGTGCTCTCAGAAATAGAAGCCAGGGGTGAATGGGCAGTCAAGAGGGCTAAGATTTTATCAGTGTCAACATAAAGTTCAAATCTCATCTGTTGCTACTCTCAAACTTGGATGCGAACCCAAGATCTATGTTAAAGGAAATATAGTGGTGCCAATGGCAAAGTGCTTCCCCTCAATGCTGTGGAAAATTCCATGCTAAGATGATTGTATTTGTGGAGCTACGTAAGGAAGGCTAAAAGGACTAATGAGTGGTTCCTGATAAAGATCTAAACAGATAATATGTTGTGTAGTCCTATCTATACTGATGGAAGAACTGAAAAGACAGGCATAACACTGGGCTTTGGCAATTTGCCTGCCTACCATATCTTGTAACTGAGTAAACAAAACAGCTTTTGCATCCCATAAATGACTGAAAAAAATATATGTAAGCACTTTATCATATTCACCATCTCTAATATTTGAGTTCCAGACCTTAAGTAAAAACTTACTTGTTTTCTCTTCTTGCCCAGTAAATGGGAAGCTTTTGTAATGATAACAACATATGACACTCAACTGCAAAATATTTCTTCAGAGCTTTTGCCTTTCTCCAAATGTCTTAGGAGCACTTGTGTTCTAATAAGGGTATAGTCATCCCAGATTTTAGAACAAGGCATTTGACATGCTTCTCTGTGTTTAACGTGTCCAAGTAGTCACACTTTGGTGATGAAATGTTGAAGAAAGTGTCAATGATGTCGCAACACCTGTTAACCTACATCTAATTTGTCTTCTCTCTGCTTTGTCCTTGTCTAGAAACGGTAAACTTTGATGGGGGGCTGATTAGCCTCTGCTTATTATCTTTTAAGATCCTTTTAACTGGACTGTTGCTCATCACCAGGAGAGCCAAGTCACGGGTATGCAGCATGGCACACTTACATGTTGGAAGTGCACCTGTGATGAGCTGAGATTCTTTGGACCTCATATTGTGGATAGGTTTTGGTGAGAAGGATTCACAGAAGTGACATGGAAACAAGCAGATGCACTGTCAGACACAACTGACACCAGCTCAAGCTTACAAAATTACATTTTTCAGAGTTTTTGTCCTGTAAGGCAATGCAGATAAAAGACATGAGATTGGCCTTTTTCAAGGGCTCTTTCCAAGAGAAGGATCTCTCTTAAAGAAAACTACCAACCAACCAAAACCACAGCACAAGATGTTAATCAAAACCTTTCAGTTTTCCATTTATTCTTCCTCCTTGGTTTTGTTCACATGTTTTCCAGAAGTTGTGATGTACTGTGTTCGTGAAGACATCTTTTATGAGCTGTGTCCAAAAAAAAAATAATTGGTCTGCAGTACAAATTTACCTTACTGCTGACTTACTGTTGTCCTTTAACCTGAGCTTTTCAGGTTGGTTTGGTTTATGTTGGCTGTGGAAAAAGGGATAAAAAAGAGAGAGCTGACAGTAGCGCTTATTATGCACAAACATGATTGTTTGGATGCTAGAAGAAGAGTCAGCAGGCTTAATTTTTTTATTGTGGCTGGCTCTGCTACTGACCAGCTGAGACATCTTCAGGAAGTGGTTTCACCCATTTTCTGCCTTTTTCCTCAGCCTCTAGAGTAAGTGTGAAATGTTGTGAGATACTCACTATTGCGAGCTGGTTTTATGTATTATTCACCTTACCCTTTGCTCTGTTACTGAATTGCCACGGCATTCTGCATTGTGAGAGCCAGGTCCTTCTAAGGGAATGCTCAGGCATGCTACAGTTTGAATAGGAATAAGCACGAACAGCGACTTATCAGTACTGTCCAGAGCTGACCTATTGAATTCAGATACAGATCTGTGCACGAAAAGATGAAGCAAGTGTAGAAATGGAGTTATATTGCAAGTAACATAGTTACGTTCTTAGGAAACAATATGAACCTGCATTTTTTGGCAGCCCAGCTAGATACTTCTGTATCAGATATAAATTAAACTGGCCGGCATTTAATGATGTGGTCAGAAGTGTGCTGTCCTTTGAATAAATGGCACTCTTACTCTTTGGACTGCAGCAGTTAGCACCTCAAAATCTCTCAAGTAAGCTGTGCCCTGAATGACAGAGTGCTCAATGCTGGCTAAGCTTGGCAGGTTTTCTGCTTGATTGAAAACTGGGTTGCCCAGAGCTCTCTGAGTATTCGCCAACTAGGGAGCAGTGAGCAGCTCATGGTGGTGAAATGTTCACTGATGGGAATGTAGGGACTTGCTGTGTGCAGGCAGACTGAGCACCCAGTTGTGGGGGGCTGGTGTGGTCTGGTCACATTGTTTCCAGACTGTGTTAAGCCAAAAATTAAGCTGTAATTTCAAGAATTTTTGGTGCATATAGCTTGCCTTCTTTCTTTCTTTCTTTCTTTGAGTGTAAATACCAGCAACCTACACTGCTTGGATGTTCAGAACAAGAAAACTGAAGTTGGAATGAATGTGCTCAGGGAACTGAAGTGCTTGGTCAGCTCTGTGTTGCTGTCGAATGCTTAAAATTGGGCTCAAAAAAGAATAGACCAGAAGGCAGTAAAATGTAATGTGATATGGAGAGGGTCTGTCCAAGTATTTTGCTCTTTTGCTGCTAGTTTGCTGTTTAGAATTTCTTTAATGTTTATTAAAAAGTTACACTAAATGAGCACATATGCTCCATTACTTTAACTTTTACACTGGCTCTGTGCAGCATCTTATATTTTTGTTGTTTTAATTTTTCATAGAATCCCTGCAGTGAACAGGGTTTGGAAAGTGCAGCTCTTAGTATGCAGCTAACGGAGTCCACAGAAGATTGTTCTGAGTACCCAGTGCACATTGCCATCCACTTAGTGCCTGTGTTCTAGTTGTAACAGTTTCATTTTAAATTACAGAAAAAACTGGGCTGGAAAGTTCTGAGACCTTGCTGGAGAACTTTGTGTTAATATATTCTGGGCTTTTGGGAATCTGCTGCTTGTCAGTGTGGAATTCCTGATTTTTAAATCAGTATTTGAGCTTAAAAGGGGGTTGGAGGGGCTCCCTGAAGGCACCAATTTATGAGAGAAAGGCTATGAAAGAGACTTGAAGAGTTCCTGTTGCTTGAGAAATCGCTCTTATTTTTCCAGAGGGCTTGTAAAATAAAATTGTAGATGCTTCCTCCTTCTCTCTGAAATTTAATGTGATGGGTGGAAAGGGTGGAAAAAGAGGAGGTCTTTCTCTAGAGCTGCTTCACTTTTCTGCTGGGGTGTGGTAAAAGGGACACAGGAAGAATAACATTCCCTTATGCACCTGTTTTGCTTCTGTTACAGTATTTAGTTGTGTGGTTTCCCCTTCCCCCCCATCCCTTGCCCCACCATGTAAATTCTTTTTACTTTCCATTAATTTATAGAAAATCTCATTTTGTTTAATGAAATTTTGTCTGGAATAGGAAAACAGTCAATAAATAATGTTAGTATCTTCTGTGGAGAGCTGTACAATCACATGCATGATTGTTTCAGCTTGGTGCAAATGTGTTTCTACAGTACTTGTGAAAGAAAATGCTGCAGTAGTCAGATAAAGAAAGAGCAGCACAAGCGAGAAAAGCTGTGCCACGTTATTGCTGATTTCTGGGCACCATCCAGGGCTTGCAGCGTCAGTCAGAATGCAGCGGCCCCGTATGCTCAGTTCAGGGTAACTCTCCTGCTCTTAAAGGCTCTGTGAGGCCTGGTCCTCTCTGCTGCTGCCGTGCACCCCCCTGCCCTGGCATATTTATGTGTTTATTCAGAGGGGTCAGCTGCTTTGGGTTTTCTGCTGGAGATGGGTTGTGATGTGTGTGAAGGCCTCTGTCACTTGTGGGTTATGTTGAGAGTGTTTCGAAAAGTATTCTTAATCATTATGTATTGAGGACAAGCTGCTGATGGAATAAGTGATGAGAGGTGCCATAAAGCATCCTAAATGGTTTGCTCTGAAGGCTTTTGTTCTCCATGAAAATCAAATTTAAGTTAAAGGGCCTTATTAGTTCCATGCAAGTCAAAAATATCACTCAGTGTACATGTTGCATACTGTCTTTGGTGCTTCAAAAGCATCCAGGCACTTTTTAAGCACTTCATGAGAGGTTCAGGAACAGATAATCCTGTTCCATATGAAAGCTGTTTTCAAACCTCATTTCAGTGTGTAACTGAGACCTTTCTGATTTTTTTTTAAAATTTATTTTCATGGGGAATGAAATTCTTACCCTGATTCTTATGATACCCACATGAACGTGGGAGACGCTGGTCTGTAGCCTTGCAATGTTCTGGTTAAATGTCCTTGCATTAGGCTGTGAGCATCTGTTTTAATCTTTCCTGCTGGAGCTATTGCACTTGGTGTACATAATTGAACAGTCCTTAAGCAAGAGAAAGGATTAGGCCCTGGTGCGTGAACAGGTTAACCCTTGGCAATTTGAGCTGTCCTGATTTCAGAAATCTTGCTTATTTGCCTAGTAGCCTCACAGAACTGTCAGATAAAAATGAGTGTGTTACTTCATCTTTCAGATAGTCATTTAATTTTATGCCACTGGATTGATAGAGAAGCCATGTTACACGGTGCTGTAATAGTCTGCTCTTCTTCCTTGCTCTGTTACAATAAAGAGGGAAAATAAACTAACTGCTGTAAGGATTGTAAGCTGCTAAACAGGCATTTAATTTTATGCGAGACTGTCTAGAGAGATAGTACACTACAGTAACAGCACTAACATGGCTTATGAATTGAGAGGTGGTGCTGTTTAAAGGTGTCGGCAGAAATAAAAGGAAATGAAGATGTTTATAGCAAATGTCTGTCTGACTGACAGCTTGAATGTCGGTGGTAGGAATTGCTATTAGCTCTGACAAAGAAGAGAGCTGTAGCCCTGTAAGTGGAAGCTTCCTTAGCTCTAGATGAGTTATATCAGAAAAATGGAGCATATGCAAGCACTTCAGAAACCATTTGAATTAATTGAAAATATTCTATTAAGGCTGCAACTATTTTTTAAAAGAGTAATTAAATCACTAAGTGAATAAATGGTGCATTTCAGGTTTTCTCTGTCTTTATTGATTAATTTACATGCCTGAATCTCAGCATGGTCGTGTCAGCGTGATCAGCAGCAGTGATCTTTGAGCATGGTACGTCAGATTCAGACGTGTCAGGAGAGCTTATGGTTTTTGCCGTCCTCTGTATGACCTCTTTGCTTGCATCGGGAATGAATTTGGCCTTCTGCCTCTCTTCCCATTGCAACCTGTACTTCTGTCCTGTCCTATCGATGAGTAATTACAGCAAGAGCGCTGCTCTATTGATTTTTAAACCCTTCATGAAAGCAGCTTCTTGAAAGGTTTTGGTGCAGACTCATTTAAAAGCCTTTTTTATCTTGTTGCTTTGTGTTTGTGTTGAGTCTGCTGTCACTGGGCTAGTGGGTAGGTGCCAGTCCCAGGCAGCCCAATCTCTCTGCTGAGCAGCACTGGGAGCAGAGGCTTCAGAGCTTTCTCTCACCCAGTGAAGCCACAAGTCAGCTGAGAAGACAAATGCTGGGCAGGAGGTTAGAAAGATCCCCAAACTTCTGAGTTTCGTATGTGCTGGGCCAGACTTGGTGTAGCACAGACTTGGCCTCCGGCCAGTTCAGAAGTTTCAGATGTGGTTTCTAGGTGTGCATGGCTGCTGTCACGCTGCTGCAGATGTCCTTCTGGAGGTGGATCAGGATTTCTGGTTTCCTCTTCTCCGTCATGCCTCACATAGAAGAACAGATGTCTCCATGTTTCCAGATACAGAAGCCTGATATCAACTGGGACTCCAGGGCTATCTCTGTGTTGCTGGTTCCAGAGTAACTGTGGTGTAACCCCATGTAAAGCTCAGCTGGTGCGAGGACATGTTCTCCCCATCTTCACTTGCTGAACCACAACTTGGTGTGTGAGCATCTTTTGTCAACCAGTGCCAATCTAAAAACTCCCGGTTTTCCTGTACACACCATTATTCATTTCATGAAACCAAGGCACATATCACACTATGTAAGCTGTGAAATTGCTGGGAGAAAATCCCTCATCACTTGATTGGGAGCTGTCTGTTCTGCTTGTAAACCATACTTTTACTCTGGAAAGATCACAAATCACCTCTCTGTTCAGCTTGGATCCATCCTTTGGCAGATCCTTTGCTGTCTCTTCATTGGAGCTCCTCTTATGTGCAGGAGATGATGAAGAAATCCACATAAACTAGTGGCTGTAGTATTTGCATGGGCCTGAATCTCTATAACTACATTTTAAGCTAATTTGAAATGTAGGCGCTAAGTAATAGCTACTGTGTAATAACAGTGTGGCTTCAGATTAGCCGTGGAGTAGACGAGATGTGTGGTAAGTGTAAACTAATAAGCGGTAAGTGTTTGTTCTTCTCAGCAATGTTTGCTAAGTGCCACATGGGTCAGCTGTTTCATTACTTTGTGTTTTCTCACCTTTCAAAAGGTACTTTTCCAGCTGTCCTGATGTGGATTAAAATACCCACTTATCAGAAACTCTCTCATTACCTGTATAATTTTACAGATAGTTTTCCGGTTCAAAGTAGGTATTGATTTGTAAGAATATTCATACTAATAATAATTCCATATAGCAGTTGTTTAATTTTTTTATATCTAGAAGGCAATATTTAGAATTTGTAATGGCTTTATCTGTTGCTGTTCTGAAGGACAATTTTACAAAGGCTTTGGTGTGCTGTTGATTGCTCTGCTAAATGCAGTGAGAGTGGGAGGAAACCTGAGGTAGAAGTGAACACTTTATTTTGTTTCTTTAAATCAATGGTATGTTGCTTTAAAAAATAAAAAAGGCAAGAAAATATACAGTGACAAGAAGCTGATGTTTTAAATGAAGCTGTTCTGCTTATTTAGGAATGGTCTCACATCAGTAAATCAGGATGCTGAGAATGGGCTGTCGGTAACTCAGATCTGTAGTTGGTGGAAGAATTCCATTCCCAGCAAAAAAACCCCCATAATGAAATACAATTTCAAGCTCATATTTAAATGCTCTTTGCTGTAGCCCTTTAAAAACAGAAATAAAACAGTTAAAAAGTAAAGATTGAAGGGAAAAGAGAAAAATATTTAACTTAAATTTAACTGTGGCAGTCTTGTAAGTTTTTTTCTGATGTTTAAATTTGCTTTTGAGCATGATACAGAACAGTATACTGCTGAAAGCAGAGTAGTTTAAAATCAGTTTATACTGGAAGATGTTTTGCCAGAATATACCAGTTTTGTGATAATTTATAGCAAGAAAAACATCATTTTCTCCCTCCCTTTTTGGGGAATGGGGTCTCAGATGACTACATGAATTAGTTTTGGAGTTTTAAGCAACATAAGCTATTATTTTTTAAAAAATTCTGAAGTGGAAAACACACTTTAAGTATGTTTTCACTCCTTATCATACAGTGAAGTATTTGGGACCAGATACTTTGGTACTTTGAGTTGGCAGAGTAGTTCCAGAGTTGATTGGTGGTTGCACTGAGGTGATCGTAGATAATTTAATTTCCATTATTGTTTCATGGTATGGCAAAGAGGCGAGTAGGCACTTATCCTAAGAGTAGTTGACTATAAATTGCTAATGTCATATCTGTGGAACATATAGTGGCTTGAAAGCCCCCACCTTTCCTCTGAAGTTGAAAAGTTAGTATTTTACAGAAGACTGATTCGGTGAATTTTCAGAAGATTGTCAGTTCTTACCTTAAAGCAATTAAACAGTGGAATTAAAGTTGAGTTACAGAAAAGAATAACAAATAGCTGTAAAATATATCTACAAATCACTTCAGTTTGGATTCGCTTGCTGTTTCAAAACCTATCCTCCTGTTTTTCAAAATGCTTACAAAATTATACCATTTTGTACTAGTCTGAATTGAAGGAATTAACCATATTAAAGGAGACTGTAGGACAGGTTTGTCTGATACAAATTCCAAGATCTGTATTGCTCTGATAATAGTTTCATATTATATTTGAAACTTTTCCAGGTTATTTCAAATTACTCCAAGCAATGAGGCTCTGTACTGTTCCTCTAATAGACTGCTACACCATCTGAAATATTAGTGTTAGCAAACATTTCAACTTGCTTAGCTGTCTTCCAGCTCATCATCTTAACCTCAGCAAACAGTTCCCCTTTATTGATGTGATTCTAACAGGTCCAGAATTTCTATTAGGAAGTAGGATAAATGGATTACGATTCATGTGGCTCGCAGGAGTGCGGTGCTGTTGAGAGAAGATCTAGAGCAGGGGTGTCAAACTCATTTTTCCCTGGGGGCCACGTCAGCCTCGCCTACTCCTACACTTATACAGTCCAAAAATTACATGAGGCTGATGTGGCCCTCCAGGAAAATGAGTTTGACACCCCTGATCTAGAGCAAGGATGGGGAACCTCTGACAGAAAGCTGTCTGCCTTTGGCCAGCTGAATGCCCTTGCCTCCTTCTCTGTGCTCTCTGGTTACTGCACGGTGTTCACCATGGACACCGAGCAGGTGGCCACTAGATACGTGGGTACACTAATATTTTCAGGCTGCACCAGTCTCGCTGTGGAAAGAGCTGAGGAAACAATGCAAACCTGTCCTTGTCCCTAAGGGGACAGTGTGTATGCCATCATGCTAGGAGAACTTCTGTAGAGATGTTATCCTCTTTTCCCCCTGCCCCAGGAGAAGAGAGGGTTTTGCCATCACAACCAAAGATGACTGTGAAGGATGAAGGAAGTTGTAGGTTCTGATTTCAACACCAAACACTTGAGATTGATCTCTCAATTGGAAGTGAAAATGTGAGGCCTTCTGGCTTATCCCCTGCAACTGGGTTGCAGCAGGGGAACGTGCTAGGAAGCATGAAGTTTTGGAGAGAGCTTCATCTGGAGAGTGAGCCGTGTGTTAGTGTGTGCTGACCTGAATGCACGCTGCTGGTGAGCTGCCGCTGAGCCAGCTTGCGTCAGCTGGGAGCTGTAGATCAGCATCTCTGTAGACACATAGTAATTGTGCACCCACCAAATCTGTCTGAAAGTCTGGTTTGGGCTTCGGGAAGGTCATGCCTCTCCTTAGGGGGATACTAAGGTTCCCCAAGATATCTGAGATTAGAAAGAAGGAGGTTGCAGTGATGAACAGGCTTCCTCAGGCATGTATCTTCTAGTTGGGGGTGTTGTGTTGTGTTTGTTTGTTTGTTTGTGGTTGGTTTGTTTGTTTGGTGGTGGTTTTTTGTTTTTCGTTTTTTTTTGTTTTTCGTTTTGTTTGTTTGTTTTTTCTTTTTTTATTTTTTTTTAATTTTGTTGTTGTTGTTATTTTTAAATATCAGTCGTGCTGTGGATTGCCAGCATTACTGTGTTACGGAATTGTGATAAATGGGTTTTGGAATGGAATCTAGGTGGAAAGAAAAAAAACATTACTGATATTATTTATAAAGCCTATTTATAAGATTTACATTATCTGTCCTCTTTCTGCCAATAGTATTACTGTTGATGAATTCTTATTTAGGAAAACAGAGATCTTATTATATCAAGAGGTAAATACACAGAGTGATACATGGGGATTAGCTGTGCAAGTCATTATATTTGACATGCTGTGTTTAGTGCTGCTAGTCCTTTTCAGCAAATGATCTTCTCTATATTTAAATAATTTTAGCTGAACAAAAATGAGATGATTACTCTGCCCCCAGATCTCTTTTAATGATTTTTGCCAATGTCAGAATAGACCTGGTCTTATGAAGGATGTGCTTGTTAATTTCAAGCATATATTGCACGTTTGTAAAACAGCAACTGCGATGGTATTAGTTCATCTCATTTCTCTGGAGTGGTGACAAAGCTAATAGAAGACTAAATCAGATAATGATTTTTATACAGCAAACGTTTGCTGCTAAACAGCCTACTGACAAAATGACACGGTCTTTTAAAGCCTTTTAGCACATATAAAGCCTTGAGCATTTAACTGATTTGTATGAAACTGAGTCTTTCCCAGAAGTTTCCCCCATACAACCACACTTCATTTCCAGAAGATAATTATACCCTTGGAGACAAGCTGAGTGTAGGTGCTTTGTGCTGCAGAAAATCCTGGAGGTGGGATTACCTGTCTACTGATGAGAACTGCTTCCCTTAATGAGGTTCTTAGTGCCAGTGTTAGTGTGTCCTCGGTAAACTGTGTTTGCAGTGTTCCTTGCATCCTGTGATGCTCTGGAGGGGACTTGCTAACAAGGATCAAAATGACAGAAAGACCAGGGTGATTTTCCTCCTCATGCTGGAGCTCAGCTTTGCTGACTAAAGTTAAATCACTCTGCTAAGGATGAATCATTGGTGGCTCAAAAAAAATTCCTCCAGAGAAAATGTTTGGATTCTGAAGCAGGCAAAGCTGCAGCAGGATTCCCCCAAGGGAAGGAAGGCGCTTCTTCCCAAGCACAGGACTTCACCCTGCTTCCAATTACCCAGGCTTGAATGCTTTTGCTTTGCCTGTGTATCTAACAAGTTGTGGAGTAAATATGTTCCTAGTAAAATGCCGTCACTGTCACAGTCTGTTAGGGTCTAGCCTGTGTAAACGGGGAAACAAAGAAGTGAGATTTATGGGCTTTCATGTCTCTTCTCTGCAAGTGCAGCCATGCCCTGGTCCTCTGGCAGGAAACTGCACCTGGGTTGGGGTTTAGTGCTCTCCAGGAGCCCTTTTTTGGTGTTTGGGCACGTTTGTTTTGTTGTTTTTTTTTTTCCCCCTCCTTCTGCCCCTGAGAGTGAAGGTTTTCTTAAATGTCTAAAATATTTGACCTCTGCATGTTGCTTTTTTTTCTTTTTAAGATTACTTTCAGCAGCACTCTGTGAAATTCAGCCCTTCTGATTCCTGAGAAACCAGTGCAGTGTGATAAAAAAGGACACATGCTTTGTCTAATGTCTGTTCTCCCTTTTAAAACAATTTGTGAAGTACAATTCTTGCTATTGTCAAGGTGTTTGCATTTGGTTATATGAAAATTTAATTCACGGCTAGCTGTAAAGGCACCAAGATGAAATTGTGAGGAAAAGTAAGAGTGTGTGTGAGACAGATGAAAGACAGTGATATACCTGAGGATGCTCAGGGAATCATTTTTAGGCTGCAATTAAACGTCAGAAGTCTGTGACTACCAGTCCTACACTAAAAAAAACTGGCTTTCCTGAATTCAATTTGCAAAGATGCTGTTGTTGTCGGCAGCAGCAGCTCCTGGCTCTGTGCCTAGCCATGCTTGTGCTCAGGAAGAGATGTTAGGCTGTTGAGACAGTGTTTGGGTACCACTTTGAGGTAGATTGTGGTACAACTGTATCACAGTTTGGGAACCTCCTACAGCTGTACTGCATCAGTCACATCTTTGGCATTTGATCGAAGAATTAAGGGAAAAATAAAGGTTATGTTTCTGAGGCCCATTTAATGTACTGGTCCAGAGAACTAGAGAAAAAGTAATATTTTTAAAAAAAAATTATATTTTTCTGCTGCAATGTGAATTAAAAAAAGTATACTACTGGCACGATGGTAGCACAAATGCACACAACTCTGCAATCTTGCTGAGAATTTCTGTTTTTTTTAGAAAAAATCTACTGTTCTGTAAAGGCTCTTATACTTTCTGCTAATAGAATTCTTCTTGAGGAGAAGGTAGATAATGTACTGGTTTGCCAAGATTTGACAGTTTGGGTTAGCCATAAGCTGAAATTTGCACTGTTCTGCAAATTGCAGTATTTCAGGTTTTTACATTTGGAATTGGAAAGAAAAGCATCCTGTTAAGTTTGTGTGTTAGAACACGAACAGATATTTTGACTGTCACAACATGAAACAGCATAATAATTGCGTATGTCCCAAGAAGGGTGACAGCAGTAATGAAACCAACTGTTTGACTGTCAAAATATTTAGTTTCACAATATCATTTCACGATTAATTTGGATGCCACTTCCTTAAATATTTGCTGAAATCTATGTGTATTCATTAGACTTTTACATGCCATTCCATTTTCACTCTCAAAGAGCAGATCAATCACATGGAGACTTCTGACCCAAGGGTTAGAGGTGTGAGGGTGTCTCTTTGGTCACTGGCCACCTGACACAAATGCCGGCTCAGGCGGCGTTGGTTGCTGTGGGGCCTGGTGCTGTGCTAGGCCTGTGCCACAGAGATGGCTGAGGGAACTTGTGGGGATGACTGCATGGTAGTGAGTAGAGGGGCGTAATGAGGGAGCACGTTTGACTTTGAAACACTCTTGAGGTTCGTGTATTTCGGCTGCTAGGACTGCAAGATTTAATACAGTCCCTTGGAAAGAATGATTGGGTAATGCCAGGCTATTAGGTCTCACGATCTGGTGCTAGAAAAATGATGCATGTTATGAGTAACTATTAGTTTGTGGGGTTTTTTCCCCCTCTAATCATTGGAAATGTGCATCACTCTGCCCTAGCTGGGGATTTGCAATGAGTAGTGAAGGAGCCTTTGGTGTCAATGTGTATGGGGCATGTTGACAAACCACGAACCAACACTTGGTCCTCTGTTTTTGCAGGCTGATAATAGAATCTAAAAGTGAGACCAGTGGCAGCCAAAACAGTGTCACTGTCTCATGGAGCAGAAACCAGATAATTCACTGCTGCTTAGTCTTTAATTTTTACCATGGTATTAGGAGGCACAATAGCAGCAATGCCTAATATGTATCGCAAGTGGTAGCTCAGTTTATCACAGATGGAAACAAACTCATTTCATGTTCAGTAGACTATGAAATGAGTCACAGCTGTTCTCTCCCTGTTGCACAGTGACACGCTGCTCTCGGTACAGAGCATCCCCGGCACGGCTCTTCAGCCACTTGCATCCCTTGCTTGATGCACGTTCCTGAACACCTCTCTGGGAGCCTGAGGCAGTGGGTCAGCTCCTGCAGAAACAACCAGCATCGTTCAGTGGTTTGAGGCTTGGGTAAACGGCTGAGGGAGTTTTTCTTTATAAAATAGTGATTGATACATTTTTCTGTTGGAAAAATTTGAGTGTAATAATACGTCTGTAAGGTGCAAAATCTCTCTGGTGAGCTTTTTTAGTGATAATGTTTGCTTCTGTGGTGTCTCACAACTGAGCATCATTCCAGTGTGCTGTATGGTGAAGCTACAGCTCCTGGACTGGCTGTACCCCAGGACTTGTGTGGCCTCATGATATCTAAAGGCCATGCAGAAGACTCTTAGCCACTCTCCACCTTTCTTGTGCTGCTGTCCCTGACTTTACTAGCTGTGATAGTCCAGTTTTGTGTTTCACCTGTGGCAGTTTTAAAAGCAGACAGAGACTCTTGCCCTAGTTTTCCCTGCATTTCTGTGGCACAGCTAACTCTTGTGCACCACCTGTGAAGATCCTCATCATGACTGGAAACTGGTTTTCCTTTTGGGGTTTATGAGACTGCTTACTAATAAGCAGCAGGAATAATTTAGCTCCGTTACTCAGCAATCCCAGCTCCCCTGGCTCTGAGCAAACCACGGAAGACATGAGGATGGTATACCTAACTCTGTCGTGTTTAAACAGTATTCAGTACACAAGTCTGTGAAGACGGTTGGTACTTTGCCAGAAACACTCATGGTCTCTATTTTCTTTAATTTTGTTTCTTCCTTTAACTCAAGTAGTCATTTAGTCCTGTTTGTCTTTTAATGAGATCAGCTTTTGTTCACTGTTGGAAGATTGAAAATAACATTCTGATTGCAGCATCTGATGCTCCTTGCTTGGTCTTGGATACAGGAGGATGACAAGTATTGTCCCATTTCATACAGCTACCCAGTTAATGAAATTGTATTATCCAAGCTGTGTAATTTATACATGAAAAAGAAAGCCAGGATCTAAGTCATCCTGTGTTTTCAAACTGGCGTTGCAATGCAGAGTTCATTCTGTGTCACAGAATTGTGCTCTGAATTTTCAGATTTTTTTTTTTTTTACTTAATTGTTCCTTATGCTCTTGGAAGAAATAATGTGAAAATGTGTACAGTCTGGAAAATGCCTCAGAGCATTCAGTCTATGAGAAGTCTGAACCAAAGTGTGAAGCTTTCCTGGTGGTGTTATAGACTTTGTTGTGTGATGTGCTGATCTTGAACATTTTTTCAGGCTATTGAGGAACTGAAGAATTTTTGCCAGGGTCTAGACAGACCCTTGGGTGGTCTAGGCGGCAGCACAGGTTGCCCTCTTGGTTTCTCGGGAGCTGGGCAGAGGGCATGAGTCAGGAAGGTGGGACCGTGGGGTGAGCTGAGGGTGCCTGGAGGAGGCAGGAGCCATGAGGATGCCCATCTGCCCCTGTCTTGCCCCAGTGGGGAGAGAAGGAAACCCTAATCCGAACTGCTTAGAATCAGTGAAGTAGGAGAATACAAGGGCTTCTGATTCCCGTCCCTGCTTTTGCATCTCCTATAATGACTTTCATAAAGTAATCAATCTCAAGTTTAAGCCTGTTTAGAAATCCTCTTCACATTTCCAGGCTAAGCTTCTTAACGGGCAAGTTTACACTCATTTACTCCACTGCTGTCATTGTCCTTTGATGTAATCATGCTTCCCTTCTCCCCAGTGGCTAGGCTGGAAGAGCAATCCTGGCCTTTCTTGGCCTTCAGTCTGCAGGACTAAACAAGTCAAGCTTGTAATCTCTAGGAAGCATGTGCTCTTCACATCCCTGATTATCCTCAAATCCTTTCTTTGCACCTTTTCCAGTTTGGATACTTCTTTTTTTGAACATGAGGGACCTGATTAAAAAGTATTTCAGATGGATCCTCACCAAAGCCTTGTACGGTAGCATCCCTTTGGTGTACCAGAAGATGACGCCAGGAGGGCAGACAGCATGGGTTCTCTTTTTGTGTTTAGCAGGCATGTGTTATCCTATATGATGACTTGGGTGAAAGATGCAGAAACAATGCTTAGGCTTAGGAACCAGAGTTGTGGCACTTGCTGTCAGTTCCTCTGTGCCAAAAATATGATGGGGGAATCACCGTGGCTGTCAATCTGAAGGTTAACTAGAGGTCATCTTCATGACCATCTACTCGCTTAGTGGTTTCTTATGTACTTTTGATATGCTATTCTCAACAGATGTATCAACAACTGCCAGCCAAATATTGGAATTATCAAATGCACAGAGCTCTGGAGCAGCACAGGCCAAGTCACTCTATGATTTCAAGTAATAAAACTTATGATATGCTGAGAGCTGCTGGGTATATTTATTACTTTATATAATTGCCTTCAGGTTCCTTTATGAAGGTCACTTACTTCAGTAAACACATAGATGCATAATTCTGTGAAGTTTTGAGCTATTTTTGTGAGTATGCTTTTATGTCTTCATTTTCCTTATGCACTATGATTCCCAATATAGCATAGGATCATTACCAGAAGCACTTCATAAAAGAAATATAGAGGGATTAATAAGTAATGGCATACTCAGAATTAAAAATGAACAAAGATTGAGCACTTGCATTTCTGTATCTTTAACCCAAGCAATTACAAGAGGAAGATGCTGCATTGGTTAAGCTTGGAGAGATCCAAAGCTGTGCCTAGAGCAGATATATATTATTTCTTTATTAAAAAGCCTATAATATGACTTGCAATATAGATAGTGCAAGTTTGCCAGTTGCTGGCATTTTACACTTTGAATACTTTACTTTTTCTCTAGATACATCACTTGGTCATGTTGTCATCTTTGACTGTGTGGGATGACAGGTTTTGCATTTTCTTTCAGTCATTTTTCTTTTTTAAGACTGCACTCCACAAAATGAGATTCATGTTCTTATGACATTGTTTACTTTCATCTTGTTTAATTATAGGATAATGTTCGCCGTGGAGGAGCACATGAGACAGTGAATGGTGTTTGCAGGTGATTAAATGTACAGTGAAGCTAGGACGCTTGATAATTACAAAACCTATTGGTTGTGATTGTATTCTGGTTCTGTAAGCATTATTCGTGTTATATAGAGAGGAGCAAGAAAAGATAAACTGCAGCAATTTTTATGCCTTTTTTGAGTGCTTGTGTTGCTTTTCCTTTGGATTTGTCTTTGGTGCTACTATAAGGGCAGTTGGTTTTATTAATAAAATATGCATTTAAAATTTGAAAAACTTTCCTTGCAGGCTGAATCTTTGAAGGGTTAGTCCTTGCATTAATATGAAACCGATTCTTCTTAAACTGGGGAAAAATACCCAGTATTAATTTTTAATAAGATATGGTACATAAAATTAAATTTGCAGTTTTACTAGGAGAATACCCAACTCCACAGTTTCATAAATTCTGCAATGCTTTGTACACAGTTCCTTATTCACTATACTAAAATCTGGAATACTTGCCAAGGATCGCTGGCAAAATAGAGCAGATGTGTGCTGGTGTTTCACATAGAGCATGCGACCACATGGTTAGGCAGGGTATAAACCTCAAAAGAGGAACGTAACAAGTGGGGAACAGCTTCAGTTTAAGACATTTGGTAACAGAATTACTGAAGTAGCTTTAATACTCTTGTTACAACTGATTATTATTATTTTTTCTGAAAAGCTCTTTCACTTGTAGAAAGAGCAGTACATTATGCTGTAAGAAATGATACCTTCTATTTTTACAATTTAAGCTGCATTTCAACTGACCTAAGGAAAGGTGACCTTTTTTGGCGATGCATATCTCTTTTTGCTATCCAGTCATGTACATCCCCATTTATCATTCTCCCGGATTGATATATGATCCAGTGACTGTTCTGGATACTGGCGAATCATTTGAGGAGGAACTGGTGCACTCCAGAGCCACATCCAGTTAAGAATTCAATCCTACAACCTCCAGTTTCTATGGGGAGGAGTAAGAAATGTCTAATTCCCTTGTTCAGGTGATACTATAGTTCAGCCTAACTAGCGTTTGGTGAATTTGAGCCTCTGCTTGTTCCCACTCTCCTCTGGCTGCTGAGGTGATGTAAAGGGAGGAAAAACTGTTATTTCTTGCTGCTGTTCCTAAGTTCAACCTCTCTGATGCTTTGACTTTGGCAACTGTGAAAGGCTTCTGTTGGTGAGCAAGCTCTGGCTTTCGGTGTACCTCATGCAACTTGTCTCATGACTATGCAATGCTCCAGTACAAATCCAGAGGACGAGGAGAACTACACATTTCTAAGGATTATCTGCAATCATTTTGCATCTGCTGCAGATTATTTTTCATTTTGAACATCCTTGTAATGCTTTTATCCTGCATCACCCAGGTATGAACAGCTCATCATAGCTGAATGCAATTACAGGCGTGATTCATTAATACCAGTGGAGTGTGTCCTTAATACTTTGAAGGGAAACAGAAAACATGGCAATTACACAAGGGTGCTCTCTGTCTAACCTAATTTTTTGTGTCGTAGCAACAGTTATGACACAGAACACTAAAGTAATCCTTATTTTGGAGATTATTTTTAACAGGCACAGCGGTGCAAATAACACAATGGGCCTTTGATCTTCAGGAATTGTCATTTATTTGGCGGGGTGGGGGGGTTCCTCAAGTGCTCTGCTGTTGGGATGTCGTCTTCGCTCATAACTGCAGGAATCTATCATGATGGAGTAGGGAGCATTAAGGGGTAGAACTGATCACTAACTGAATCTAATTTATCTAAGGTATAAAGAAACAAATTAATGTAAGTCTTAAAGTATGCAGACAGTGCTTATAAAATGGATGAGTAATCAGTTTTGGTTTGTGTTTTGGTGGGTTTTTTTTTTTTTTAGGTTATTTTCTCATCTGAAAAGGGAAAAAGTGGGTCAGGTTGTTGGTGTTTGTTTTGTTTTTAAAAGATTCTCAAATTCTGAATTTTAAAAGTTTCCTTAATTGGCAACTTTTGCATATTGCTTTTAGTCATTCCCCTCCCTGTGTACTTTGTCTCCTTCCTAGACCACTGAGCAGATTATCAGCAGTTTCATGAACTGGTACCTACTTTGGGTCTCAAACGAGCTTTTGGTGAAGCACTCTTACAGCTTCTTCAGCTTCTCCTTGGACATCACACAGCCATTCCGAAGCTTGTGGTTTTCTTTGTTGAATGATGTTGGGTGCTGCTACTTTGCACTGAGTGATAGCACCAGATAAGAAACATTTGATCAGTTGCAGGGGCTTTTCTTTCTGGCATTTTATTCCTCTTCCAACACCATGCACTGCATAGGGTTTCTTAACTGGCTTTTTTTGGTGTGTTTGTGAGTTACTGGAATGAGACTGTACTAGACCCTCTAGAAGCTTTTTGCCTGATTTTTGTCTCCATAAAGTAAGAATTTATCATCCATTTCTACACCACCAGCCCAGTTAGATCAATACTGTATCAAGACATAAGCAAATTAATAGTGTAGAGCTGCCTGGAAAGTAATAAGATCTTTTCCGATGAAGGAAAGGAGCAGACCCCTCCCTTCTGTCTTAACCCAGGTGTTATGTGAACTAGTTAAAATAGCATACTGAAGTTGTACGTTCTACAATGGAATACACACTTTATTTCTGATACTGCAGAGCCAAGCAAAGAGGTCTGTGAAAGAGTGAGTTTTATTGAGCAGGGGCTAACTTTGCCTTGAGACTTTCTCTGTTTTTTACCACCTACTATTACTAAATATGACAATCTAAGTTATTTGTTGACTAGTTCGAAAATCTGGCAGATTTTTATGGCAATTTCAGCAAATAGATAATTTCTTATACTTTAAGACTAGAAAGAGCTGTGAGGTGAGCTAATTTGACCACCTGTGTATGACTGGCAAATGTGTTTTACAGAATTACTCTCTTTTATTAATCCCTAAATTAGAATAAATTGTTCCATCCTCAGGAGATTAAACACAGGAAGAGGACAGGAGAAATGATGCTGTATAAAGCTTGTTAATAAATGAGCCTTTTCAAATACTGTTCTTGAGGATAACGTTTCTCAGGTAATAATTTCTTCCCACCTGTTAATTAGGCTATTTATGAAATCTTGAAAGGGCTTTTATTGAAGTTAAAACTGTCACTGTGACTTTATTATCTCTGAGTTGCTCATACAATCCTTTCATGGAAGAGCACCAAAACCACCCTGAGAGGAGGTTTTCTGGAGGAGCTCTGGCGTGAGGATGCTGCTGTGGATGGATACGGTCAGAGTGGTCTCAGCAGCGCCTTCTGAGTGTCCCCAAAACATGCAGAGGTGGAGCTTAACTGCTCTAGATCTGCTGTGCTTCCCACCCATGCCGTTTGGCTGAATCTGGAAGTGCGGGCTGGTTGAACCACAGTGCTCAAAGAGAAGTCCGTGCAGAAGTCCTCAGAGGTGGGTTCCTCTGCCTCCCCCTGGCTGTCACCATACCGCTGCTGGCGCAGGAGCCTGGTTACATTAGCAATTATCGATGCTGCAGCAGTGGGCAGCGTCACCTTTATCTTCTGTGGGATTGCTTTGAAATGGCAACATTTTGCAATACCGGCATGACTCACTGGATCAATAGGGAAGAACTGTTTGCAATGTATGTTTTGTGGAGGAATTCCATTGCCTTCTCTCCAGGACCTCCAGTGCTCAGCAAAACAAAATCCTCAGTCAGAGTAGGTGGCAAGGGAGGGTGCATTGGTTCAAGTTTTGAGCCTGGAATGGTGCAGGCTTATTTGAGACCAGTGCAATGCAGGATGGGCGCTTCACGAGGCAGTGTGAGCACAGATGAACCTTGAGTAACTCTGGCTGTGCAAAACTGAACATTATCAGTGCCTAACACACGTGATATTGTGTAGTTGGGTTAGGTTTTAGGATTAGTTAGGAACTTTGAGGTACCTGTATGAACATACTTCTAAAACACGTACAACAGTTGAGCATCTTTCTTCAGGGGATTAGTTTAACAAGGTTGTTATCACAGAAGTAAGGGTAGATTGAAACATCCAGTGTTTGTTATGCCACAGTGATGACGACCATGGGATCTGTACTGTGGGTTCCTGGAGGGCTCTGCCCACGTGCCCACCCGGTGCCTGCGGTCGGCCCGAGCAGCTTTTCCTGGCTGCGCTGCAAAATGAATGCGGGCTTGTGCCTTCTGGCAGGAAATTGTCTGCTACGGGATGATACATCTGCTCAGGAACACTTCATTTTTCAGTTCAAAATTAATTTCCTTCCACAACGGGCATGAGCTAACTATTGTGGGAAGGTAATGAGCTCCCGGCAGCTACCGCAGTTGTCGGCAGCAGAGGATGTCAGGTATGGGTTAGCAGCTCATGTGCGGCTGTTCATCATCATCATCGCATCTGTCTGTGAGCTCTGGTACCTGCAGGTCCATTTGTTCCTAACTTCTCCTCTATGCTTTCACAGAAGCCCCTTGCGGAGGTGCATTGCTTTTTGGGGGTGGCCTTTTTATCTAATATTTTTTAGGCCTTTCTAGTTCTGAAGTGTTTTCTTATTTTTAGGCTGGTTTGGATGGGACTCTGCTGTTTGCTCTGGATCATGGATTTTGTTGTGACTTTTATTCTAACCTTTTTGTTTCTAGTTGTAGAAATATATTCTCACATTGTTTATTAATAGTTGGTTTTTTTTAATCCTACTTCTATAATCGATGCTTGTTTTTTGAAGCTGTGGAACGGTTTGTAGGGATATGCAAACACTGCAGTCACAGGCTTTGCTTCCTGGAGTTGTCAGGGCTGAGAGCAGCACATTTGTTATGCAAAGGACACAAGGTAGACGTGTGTGGAAAGCATCACTTTCTGTGGCAGGAGGTCCAGTAGGAAACTAGACTCATGAAAAAAGCAGCCCTACACCTCCCCTTTCCAACTCCAGTGTATATTCAAATCACGTCCTGCTTGTACTGTCTTGAAGGATGTGTAAGAACAGGATATATTGCTAAGAATAAGTAAGTAAGAATGAGTAAATAAAGAAAAAGGCAGTTTTTTGTTTGTTTTTGGAAATACAAACAGTTTGACTACAGAATTTGTCAACTGCCACTGACTTAATTGCAGCTGAGCACAGAAGCAAGGAGTTGCCTTCAAGGGCTTTCTGGTTTGGGGAGACATTTTCTGCAAACTTTTTCATTTATTTTCCATCTTCTCTAGTTCTCTTGAATAGATATAAGTTTTGAGCTTTTAATCACTAGAAACCCAAGACTTTCTGAATTTAAGCTCTGAATTCTGTCCTACCGTGTGAATTTCATGCTGGAGGCGTTTCTGCCTCAAAGCTCTGGCCAAGCTGAGGTTTGGATATGAGAGCAAATAAGTCCATTTGGCCACGCAAGTATGAAACTGAGCTTACAAGGAAGATTTCGTCTGCAGACCTCGCAAGCCGAATCCTTGGGGTGCAAGTGCAAGCATCTCGTGACTTGGAATACCACAGGGTTCATTTAGCTTTATTTATGATTCCTCTGTAGAAACAAGGTATTTAAGAGGAGCAATGCATTTTTTTTGGCAGTTTTTCTGTTTCTGACTTTTAAACCAGTGGAACAACTGCTTGTCATGTCTAATTCCTTTGTGCTGGTTTGGCCTCTGAAAAAGTCTTTTTGTCTCTTTTTTAGTTAACATTCATACAGTGCTGTTTGTATGCATTGCTAGACTTGGTGAGATAGAATACGCGTAAGGTCACACTGGATCTGCAGTTAGTTACAACAGTATTGGTTATTTAAAATAATATTTTAGGCATGAGATACTATCTATAGTATGACTATACATGCAAGTAATGGGAAAGCTATGCCATGGATTCAAAGCTCATTGTACCACAAAGAATAGGCTGAATGTTACCAATTCTCCAACCCCTGCCATCAGCAGTGTGCATTGGGCATCCCCTAAAAGCTGTCAACTTTTTCCCCTTCACCTAGACTGCATCACTGCCCAGCTGCAGCAGAAACCTTAAAAAAAAAACAAAAAAAAACAAAAAAAAAACCAACAAAAAAAAGAAAAAATCCCCGAAACTCGTGACATCTTTATTAAAGTAAATAACGTGGTCGGAACTAGAAAATATTTCCAGCAGTGGCAAATACACATGGATAGTGCTGTATGACTGATCTGTCCTGAAATTTTTGTTGTAGACAGGTGTGTTCCAGGTCTGACAAATGAGTAATAAATTCGTTTGCCAAAACTGCACTGTCTGTAGGAGAAGCCCACTTGATGGCTGCAACATACCAGCTGTTATTATCAGGCACTCGCAATTCCTCACTTCCATTCCTGGCTCTGGTGATTTTTCTGTTGCCTGATTGACTAGGACCTTAAATTAATAATTACGTTTAATAAAAAATAAACAAGATTAAATAAGAAGTGTCTTGGTCTGTTTTGCTGCCTCGGTTTGTGCTGAGTTGTCATGCCATGTACATTTTGTATTTGGGTGAAGTAAAAGTTGAAGAGACACATTTTGGATGTAAACTGTGCACACTTCGGGTTTTATTGCAAGACCTCTCAGCGCAGACCAAATTCCAAAACACGCTACAGAGACAGCTAAAACTGTTGAGATTACACTACAAAGTTTCAAGATGGCATTCCCTGGACACCTTACTGAGTGTGCTTCTAGAAGTTGCAGTGAAACTAGATAATCTGACTAGATATTTATCTAAATCATTGTGGTTCCTGTTTGAAGGCAGATACAACAATAATGAATATTGATCGGTGAAAGTTAATTTGTACTTTCAGATTTTTTTTTTTTTAAACTTAAAGATTAAATCTCTATGTTCCAGCCACCCTTTCCACTCTTATCCAGTGTTTTGCTTTTCTATGTGTGTGCTCTGGGCAAGAGTTGTCCAGGTGTTCCAGTGTTCCTTCTCCGCTGTGGCTGCAGAACTGCACTCTTTTTCCTTTGGACATGCTGCTGCCTAAACACAACGGTAATTGCAAGGAGATAAACATGAAAAAAAAAAAAAGTTACTGAATAAAAGGCTGTAGGTAGTTTCTAAAGAACAAGTTTGTTTGCTGTTTTCCCTCATGACCTGAGTACAAAATACTCAGATGGTGTAACGCTAACAGCTGTAGTCAATATGGGAAAGGACTGAAGGATGGTCTGGAAAGAATTGGGTCAGCTTGAGGAATAGAGCAGTTAAAAAAAAAAAAAAAAATGGAGCTGACTGGCCCAAGGTGTAAGCCTGTGCATGTTAGAATCAAAACCTTTAATTTCTTCCTTCATCTGTAGTAAGTGCATCCTTTGAAGGGTACTAGGGATTATAAAAGGAGCCAGGAAGGACCAATGCAATGTAACAAACCAGATGGAAGTAGAATCATATGATGTTCCAGTTAAGCACTGAAAATGTAAGGCAAGATTGCTGTACTCAAACACAGTAATCCCTCAAGGACTCATCTTTAATGCCTCATATTTTCAAGGAAAGTATACTAAAGCTGGAAGCAATGCAGAAGAGGGCTCGTGGGAAAGGTGAGGATCAGAGAGCTGGGAAGCATACAGAGAGAAGAACCTTTCAGTGTTTTGGAAAGTATGGCTATTTGGAAATAGATACCTGTAAAAAAAAATTTCGGCTAGGCTTTTGAGGACATCTCTAAAGAGTGAGCTCCTCCAGAGCTTTCCAGTAGGAGGAACATGGAATTTGTAACTTCCCTTACAAAAGTTAGTCTGCAAAAGCACAGACCTGAATGAATGGACTTGTGAGGTTTCGTCTGGTTTTCTGTTCCTAAAAACACATAGCAGCTGTTGAGCAATCTCTGTATTTGGTTAAGATCCTGTGTTTAGTTTTGGTTAGAGGGTTATGTGTTGGAAAAAAGTGTGCAACTGATTTTATATTCAATTAATCACATCCTCTCTCTTTTCTGCTTTTCCCACAGCAACTTATATTTTGATAGATTGGCATCCTTTATTGAAAAAAATGGAAGTAATAATTCCTTCCCTGCTGTTGTGGGGAGAAACTCAGAGAAAACCAGAGGAAGGAGTCCAGGGCTATAAAGCTACAACATCTTGCTTGAGTATTTATAATCTTAGAATTTTTGCACCAGAAGTAGAGAGAAATTGGCTGAAATCAGCTATATACACTTGAACAAAATGAGAGAAATTGGCAATGAAGGCTTTTGCCAGACATACTATGTTATCAGGGGAACAGGCAATCTTGACTTTGGCATTTCTATGTAACTTGCAAACAGTAATTAAAATAAAATTGCATTTAGCAGTAGACAAGAAAAACATTGTCTCGCTGGCAGGCTTATAGCTAATTATACTAGCGATCATTTAATTGCTTGTGTGTGCCCATATTTTTCTACTATATACATAAAATACGTAGAAATGGAACAGCCCTGCAGCGTATAATTGAGATGAAAACATTGAACTTCTGAATGCTTACTTCCAAGGGCAATTTTTATTTCATTTTATAATTTGGCGTTGAGTAAAAAGACAAATATAATAAATTGCTGGTTCTACCTCTGTATTGGTAACTTTCATTGTTAGCAAAGATCATATCCCAGTGTAGTTGAAAAATGTTTGACCGGCCTAAGTAGATGGCAGATTTTGAATCTGGCTTATACAGTAAAGAGTCTGAGGTCTGCAAGAAAATGTGGATGTTTCTACAAAGGTTTAGCTTAGAGGTGGGAGAGGGAGTGCTGTTCGAACTGCTGGTTCATTGAAAGTGAGACTTTTCATGAGGATACATCACTTCTGACTATGTTTTGCATGAGATTTTGAGGTCTGAAATGAAATCTCTTCTTGGGCACTAAATTGAGATGAACCTGTGACCTTCTGTAAAAATACTTCAGCTGCACAATCACCTGCTAATTAGGAGTCTGCTAGGATGGAGCAGATTTCTGTCCAAATGCACGTTCTGCCCCGTGCAGCCCACCACCTTTCACCTCACTGTTCTTTACACCAAGTTCCCCACTGTTTTGTGCTAAAGCTGTATTTCCTAATATTGTGAGAGGGGTGAGGAGGAAAGTAGTGGACTTTTGGATTAGCATAGGTGATTATGCGAGGCTTTATCTTCTGAAAGTGCTTGTAACCCAGTGGTTTAGGGTACATCCCAGTTAGCATGAGATATGTGTACTTCTTCAATCTAGGAGGAAGGACTCCAGAGCTTCCTAGGTGTTAGACCTCAGGTGTCTAACAATTCCTCTTGACATTTGGGAACCTTTCAGATATTGCACAATAAAAGGGATGGAGTTGGCTCGGAACTGTATGGAAGGTGGCAGGACATACTTTTGTCTCCTGGAAAATACCTGCACTTAGTGCTCTGTCCACTGCTGCTCTTGTACTACCTGTGGGAGTCATTACTTAGGCTTACCAGAAGGAGTAGTGTGGTAGTATTGTGGCAGTGTGGTAGAAGTGGCAGAAATTGGATTTTCAGGTCTGCAAGAATAAATGTAGTGTTTACTGAAAACGGTCATTTTTCATTGTTATGGGTGAAAGCAAAATTCTTTTATGGTTTAAATATCACCATTCTGCACAGGAAGGATGCTGGTTCCACTGTGCTCTCTCTCTGTGGGTTATTTTTAGGCTTTGTGGAGAAGTCTGCCCAATATGTTTTGTTTTCTCATGTTTTTTACCCGTTGGGGATGCTTAGCAACTCTTTGCATTCATTTTAGATGTAAAAGTTGTAGAGCACTGCTTATGCTTTTCTGTATTATCTGAAGCCATGTTTCTTGAGTGACATCTCTACTTAGAGACATCCTCAGGTTTTATTAAAAACTGTGAATAAACTAGACTCAGAATTTTGCCCCTATTTGCCAACTTATTTCAGAATCTGCAGATGTATTTGTAATCATGTTTTTTCTTTTAAATTAATTCTGAAGCTGTTTATTTCGTGTTTGTTTGCCCCCTGGTTCTCTGGCAGTTTGGCAATAGTATTGATTTATTAAAAAAAGAAAAAACAACAACTTATTTTCTCCTCTAGCTCTTGGTTAAAAAATGCCCCAATTTTTCTGTTCTCACCCTGCATTAGATTTCAGTTTTGGCTTTGATGCCCTTCCTACTATCATAATTAGTTCTCTCTGCATAGACCTACTATGAATATATGCTCTATTTATGGTGTTATTGCGATGTAATGTGTTTTTAGTATCCAGTGTGTTGCCATTTGTCGGTTTGAACCATACAGCTTTCATTCATACTGTTCTGTTGTAATAACTCATATACTCTTCCCAGTTGACTCAGCATTAAACTTACCTTTTTGAATAATGGTAATTTGAATGTCTTTTCCCACTGTGGACTTTTTAGAAATTAGCAAAAGTTTTTTGAATCTCTGAGAAGTCTTTTGCTGCCTCTGTAACCAAATGGTAGGCAGGGTAGAGAGGTCCTTCCTACAGGTTGTAAATCAGCATCTTTCTGGGCTCTTAATTTTCAGATGGTGACCAGGTGGACTGTCTGCCTTCAGTACTAACTACCCATCTTTCTAACTGGGGGGAGGGAACCAAACCAGATGCTGATCTGAAAACTATAGCTATCTTCATAACAACATTTTCTGGCAAAATTGTTTTGATGCAGTGCAACTCTTCCAGCTGTTGTCATTTTTTTGTGAACTTGGTCAATGCGAAACACTTAAATTTTCTAATTGTGTTTTTTTGTTGTGTTGCTTTTTAAAGTAATCCTCTGTTTTGAAAACTCTTCAGTGTTTAGGCTGTTCTGAGATGCCCAAAACCTTTCAGTGGGATTCCTGAAGGTGACTCTTAAAGGCATTTTACTCCTGGACCATTCTCTGCATGCTGAATAGCAACTGTAGTAAATGTACAAAAGATAAAGGAAGTTACACCATGTGAATGGTAAAGGTCAAGGCTTCAAACACTTGCCCTGATTACCCGGAGAGTGTGTTGGGCCTGATCTTTGCCTACTTGCTTGGCACTTACTAGCATTGCACAACATTATTGCAGAACCCTTGTGTCAGCAGTAGAGTATATGGGAATGTAAGCCAGCGTATGAACTGATCTCGTACACTGACCTGACAGAAAAACCTGAACTTGTGGCAGATGTAACATCTGCCGGGTAGGACGGGCTCAAAAGTGCAAGCTGCAGAGTGGGTGCATTCACTGAGTGGTGTGGTGAAAGTTTTGTTCTTGCTTAATTCTAATAAGAACCGGATCATTGGATCTTCCTTTTCAAGTAAAAAAAACAAAAAAACCCCAAAACAAAACCCCCCCAAACCCCACAGCAAAACAACACTCCCCCCAACAAAACAAAAAACCCCCGAAAAACCACAAACAAAACAAAGAAAAAAAACCTCAACAAACAAAATGTGTGTTAGAACTCCTTCCTCCTCCCCAAACAAATCTAAATGTTAGAAGTTAAAAAATCAAGAGCAAAGCAGTGGTTCGGGATGTTCTCCTTTTTTTAATTAGGAAAATCCACAGATTTTTTTTTTTTTTTCCCTCTGACTGTGTTTCATTTTCTGTAGATCCCAGCTATGTTTAGAGCCGTGAGTTTTAATTTTAAATACACTGAAATTAATCCTGTGGAGCAGGAAGAATATCTCAGGCATGAAGGGTAATAGTATTTCTTCACTGTAGAAAGAAAATTATTTTGTTACCTTTCAAAGGAGACTTTACTACAGTGGCTCGTAAGTACTTTATGAAAGGAGCCACAATGCTTGTCCTTCATGGCTGAGGAATCCTGTGTTTCCTGGGATTACTGCCTTTCTCTAATCCAGTTCGTTATCAGCTATTGTGGGAGGAGAAGAGCAGCAGGGGTTTTCGGTTTTGTGCAGCCGAAGAAATGCCAGTCTTCAAAGGGATTTTCAGGGAAAGTGGAACACGGCAGTTGCAGCAAAGATCTGGTCCTGGTTTGATGATGGTTGGGAGCCTGTGCTGTCTGCTGCAAAGAACAGCTGTTTCCCATAACAAACTAATTACACCTGCACCGACATCGTTAGTGGCCCTAAATGTACAGGACAGTGTATCTGTGGGTATTTCTTTACCTTCAGCCATCAGTTTTCTTGTGGAAATGTTGGTTTTGTTGACTGTATTTTAAGTGGATGTGTGCAAATATTGACGGAACATCTGCGCATCGTATGGATGGTCACCCCTGAAGAAATGTCTGGAGATCTTTGAACTCGCACATCAGTTGTTCATGTTTCTGCACAGTGAGAGAACAGCAGGGGCCATTGATGGAAATGCAATTTGTAGGGTTCTAAATCCCTCCTCACCACCATCAGGACAGAAAGCGTAGATGAATTGGTCTGTGAAATAATACAGCGTTTGCTCCTGATAATTTATTCGCCTATGCCTCCTTTTACTCTTTGGATTTGAGAAGTGGGCTACCACAGCATAGAGATTTTGGAGGTGCTGCCAGCACTGTGCTGCAGCTCTGGGACCTCCTCTCATGCTGCTGGGGTCTGGCTATTGGGAATAGTCTGGTCAGTCCGTATTTGGACCTCGCCTAGAGGGAATTCTAATGCATAGGTGTGGTGGGAATTCTTTTAACCCTTTTAAAGGAAGATCTGCAAGTTTGAGATGGATACAGAGTTCTTAAGATAATAATCATTATGCCTGGAGGAGTTAGCAGGTCTGTTTCTTCCCTGAGAGCACAAAGATAAAAAAATAAAAATGTCAGAGTATCCTAGTTGGCATCCAAAGTGAATGAGTCACTTCTAATGCTACTAAAAAGCTAATTCTGCCTTGACTTCAAAGAAAAACATCAAAGGCAGTTTTGCTGTTTATCCAGGTGCTAAAGAAAGAGCTTTTCCATGCCACTGATACTCTGGCTGAGAGTATGGAGGAGTGTCGTGCTTGCTCGCTATTGATATTGAAATCATTACATTCAAGTGAAGCTTATTGAATGCATTGCTGACACAAGCAAGGGAACTACACGAGCAGTTTGACAACTGCTCTGTGATTTTTACGGGAAGATAAACCGCGGAAGAGAAATGAGATAAGACAGCAGGAAATTAGGAGGTGTTCCCTGATTTTCCTGAACAGCAAAGATAATATTCTTAATGGGATCTGTTCCATAACTTGCTGTTATTGCATATTTCTCCTTTTTCGCACCCCAAAAGCCCCTCGGCCTTCTGCATCACTTAGTCTTTACGCATGTTCTGTGTTGGCCGCACGTGGCAGCGGCTGCCAGCACAGCAGCAGCCTCCTTGGCACAGTTTCTGCAGACCCGTGGCTGTGTGTGTTCCTCAGCAAATGGGACGATTTTTATTCACTTTCGAAGGGAGGGTGAATTAAAGACATAAAGCCATGTGAAAAGTGACATCTGGAAGATTCTTCCAGACTCCTTATAGATTTATTTGGGAATAAATACTTTTTTTATGGAGAGTGGTGTAGTAATGGTTATCTTCATGAACTTCATTTAAAGCATTCGAAATGGAGATGCGTGGGAGAAGATGGACAGTAGTGTGAGAATTAGAAGGTGGATAAGAAATTGATCATTTGAAAGGATAACATTGGTTTGAAAGAAGTACTTGGTAAGAGGAAAATTACGAACAACTTGTCAAGAACCAGTTTTGAGAGCAAATGTAGTTAGTATTTTCACTTACAACCTCTGAACAAAGTCAAGGAATGTGTTTAATGAAAGTAGAATTATCAACTGTTACGATTATTTAATGTAAAACTTTATGCTAAACAGGTCTTTTAGTTAGGCTTGGGTAGTTTGCTGAAAGGTAATACTGGAAAGACACTGGTCAAGTAGAAGGAGGAGGAAAAGAAGATGATGATGAGAGATAAATGAAAGAGAACAGCAGCTTTCTGGTTTTGGCTAGGGCTTCACTCAAATGTTGCTGCTAGAAATGTATGTAAGATATTTTCTGGAAGAGATGTAAATTATGAGGTTATAGGAGAAATTATTTCATGTCATTCTCCTAGCAAATGTGATGAATTATATAAAATAATGACTATTCAGTAAGCCTGAAAAGAAGTGAGCAGAAGAATGAAATTTTTCTTCCATAATTTACAAACTCTTTGATTAGAGAGCTGTTGAGAGAAAATATTTTACTTTCGCTGCTGTGCCCTTTTAAACATGTTGTAAAGATTTTATGTCATGGATTTTCTTTCTGTTTTTCTGACTTCTGTGTTCTGAGAACTTGTGAGTAAACATAGCACTCTTGAAATGAGACTTTTTTTGTTGCCTGGTGCATGCAGGCTATCTGCTAACACGATCTATGCTCCCATCCTCTAGCTTGTATCCTTCCTGAACTGTAACATAAGTTATTGTTATAGTCCACTAAGAGGTGATCCATAGTACCAAATTGATTCTGTTGTCTTAGTAACATGAAGACTGAGCTCGTGATACCATTATTGACGTTTCCCTTCAGTTGTGTCATACAGCTGAGTTTGAATCTGATACATGTGGCAAATTGCATCAGTCCTCTATGCTCTCCCTTCTTTCCAGCCATCTATATTAAAAATCCTCTATACCAGGGGTGTCAAACTCATTTTCTCTGGGGGCCATGTGAGCCTCGCGGTTGCCTTCAAAGGGCAAGTAGTAGTTACATTTATACAGTCCTAAAATTACATTTGACCATTTGAAAGCAACCATGAGGCTGATGTAGCCTCTGGGGAAAATGAGTTTGACACCCCTGCTCTATTCTGTGTTGCAGCTTTGTGCAAGAATTATTGTCTGTGCTTTGTATCATTAATAATAGAGAAGTAAAGTATGTTCACAGGGTGAGTGAAAAAAGTAAATGTCATGGTAGACAAAAGCGTTTTCAGCCAATGATTTAAATCAAGGATCGTGGAGTTCTGAAAAGTATGAATAAAATCAAAGCTGCCTTCATCTCTTAAAGATAATATAATACATGCTGCAAGTGGGTTAGATTTTTGGAAATGCAGCTGGGGAAACTTTCAGTCTTACCAGTGCAGCTATTAATTTTGGAAAAGTTTTGTTTCTGCTCTGTACTTCAGTTTGCTTATCTCCAGATTAAGGGATAATGTTTCTTAAGTAGCTGCTGAAACTAAACAGCCTTTTGCAGAATCTTTGAAGAAGCTCACTTAAGGGTGGTCCGAAAACTTCCAAATTCTGCGTCACCTCTCGTTGTTGTAAAGTGAGCTTCTGCTCTAACTTCAGGGCTTGGGAAGAAAGATTGACTGTTAAACTCAGGAAAAACGTACCTAGAGTCAAAGGGGTTTATGGATATGCTTCATTAGGAGAGTTCTAAGTCAGTGGAGGGAAGAGTGGAGCCAGCCAGTCTCACTATTTAATCTCATTGTTTCTCACACCCCCTTGCATGTATATGTGAAGATAGTATGTTTTTTGAATAGCTCTGAGCACCATTCATGGCTTTCTAGAGCTTGCTAAACTCAGGAAGTTTTTGAAGTGCAGATGTGCGTTTTTGCACTTCATCGCATTTCTGCATATAATGTTTTTTAATAATTGAGTTAGTTTAAAATTTGGAGGAAAAAATCCCCAAAGGTGATATTCTGTCCCTGTCCATACACATGCACGTATACATACTATATATAAACTCTATTCTAATACAATTTGCCTGCCTACGTAAACCAAACCATATAAAACATACCATGGGTAACTATAGTAAATATAGGACTGGGAGGAAAATAGGAGTTCTTCTGGTCTAGTATTCAAGGAAGGATCAACTATAATAGCATAATTCCTAATTTACATTTGTTTAACCTCCTTATCCCCACAGGTGCATGTATCCTGAGCAATGTACACCAATCTTATAGTGTACTTTATGTTAGAAAGTGTTTTCTGACGTCTCACTGGCATCTGTGATGACCTGCTCACAGCTTCCTCGCTCCACCCAGTCTCAGGAGGGATGGAGGAAAAGGTATAGGGGTGGGAGCCAAAATGTCAGGGGCTGTGTGGGAGCCTACCTGAAGGAAGGGGAAGAGTGAAGGCGGATGTGTCCATGGCATGTGGGGCGAGCAGGAATGAAAGGAGGGCACGTGGAAAGGAAAGACGCAAGGTGGTGAAGCGTCCCGATGATGCACAGTGTTAAGTGCAGTGAAGGACGGCTTTGGCGTCCTGCATGCTTCTCTTGTACCCACTCCTGGTTTGAATTATTCAGTGTCACTCAAGGGGAACTGCTTAGCTTAGCGCAGTTGCACAAACTAGAGTCTCCATCCAACACTTCAGCATTGCCAGGCTTTTTTTGATCTGATTCAAAAGAAATACTTTTACAACAGTTTTTACTTCCAAGCTATATTCTGCAGGAGTTCTCTTGTGATTTTTCCTCTCTGCTTTATTACTTTCCTCATGTGTTTGAGATTTTATGTTGATTCAAGCCGTATCAGTCACCTGCGTGTTTCTGCCTCGATCCAGATGGAGGTACATACGAGCTCTTAAGCATGTACCTTGTGGGAGCAGCTCTTGTGTTGAAAGGTGAACGTCTCTCTGCCTGCTTAGCTCTGGTTTAAGTCACCGCTATGGAGTAGGAGTCAATTTAGCAATGCTGTTAAAAGTATTTTGTCCCACCACTCTAACCTTCCCGTGCCTTGTTTTCTTCTCTGCCATGCCTCCAAACAAGCACCACGAACGGAAGCACTCCAGTGGCCTCTGTGGTGCCTGTTGCACCAGTGGAACCACAAATTCACAGCAGAGAAGGGGAAACAGCGTGTTTCCTCTTGCAGGCGTTTGTAACATCCCTCAGCAGGAGAGCTCTGACCTGCCCGGTGTGGCTCTGGAGCACCCAGCTTGGTGGTTCTGCCCCCAGTCCTGGTGCTCGCCCTGTGGCACCAGCAGCTTGGCTGGGAGGGTGCGTCTGGCACCTCTCCGAAGTATTTGTGTGTTGATATTGCTACGATGTGTGAGGGTCTTTCTGGATTAATTATGCCCTTCTGGGATATGAAACTCTCAGTTGCATGCTAGTTTCTTTGTATTTGATTTTTTTTTTTTTTTCCTCTTTAATAAAGGCTTGCAATGAATAATGTTTAGTTATCTGTTCTGGTAACTGTTTATTCTTATATCTCCTGTTTTAAGTGGGTTGTGGTAAAATAAAGTGTCATTATAAATGGAAATACTTAAGCAATTAAAATTGAGCTGTGCTGTTTTTGTGCATTTCAAGTGTATAGGTATATACAGTTACTTTAGATAAAAGGTTTCACCTCCAGCTTTAGAAAAATTGCAGTTAGGAATTCTGAGGCAATTCTAACGAAGCAAAGGGTGCTGGGATCTGGCAGGTGACGCTGACATGATGACCCATTACAGCTCTGCAGTTCCAAGTGTGTGTAATGAATTTGTTTTGTTTTTCTTTTCTTCCGTCCTGGTGATACAGCTTTGGGTTGGTTTTGTTCTCTTCCCCTGTATCTGCAGGAGACAGGGCACTCTGCAACACTTTGTTTTTGTCTATCATAGGTAAAGGATTTAGCTGTAGATAAACTCAAAACCTGGTCCGTCTGAGTTGCTTTATATACATTACATTTTTTCAGGGATGCTTTATAGCCCATCCCAGGGCAGTGCTTGCAGTTAAATATTCTTGCGTAACACGTATCAGCATTTGTGGGTGCTTATTTATTTTTGATAGGGGAAAGGTAAGGAAATTCTGCCTACTGAGTAGGGTTTCATGCTGTACATTATGTAAAGAAATGCTACTGGCTCTTTCCTCAACATTCCAGTATCAGCTGCATAGGTTTTATTGCCTGATACAGGCTCTTTAATCCCAGTAGTTGGAAATTTCCACTCCCTTTCCTGTTTCTTCCACTGAGTAATATATTATAATAACATTATGTTAGTGAAAATTCAGTTAATGTTCAGACACAATTATAATTGACACCAAGTCAGCTGTGTTATTTGAGGTGGAAGGAGGGTATTCTTTGACTGGATTATCTTAGTGTTGCTGTATCTTAATACTCCTACTCCCTTCTATATATAAGCCCTGCAGTAAAACAAAAAGCACATGTGCCGTTCTCTCATTTGAGAGTTTTATGCTAGTTGTTTTGTGAACCGTGCTGCTGCTTAGTTGTTCTGACATAAGAAATAAGTTATTCTGTTATTGAAAGGAACATTTTCTGTGAATTCTGATCTCATTTCATTTCTACCGCCATCAAACATAAAGCAAGTTTAATGACAAATTGATTGAGACTGGGAGAGTGTTTTGACAAAGTATCGCGATATGTACTTGTCCTGACTTTTTCACTCTTCCTCAGACATTTGCTCCTGTAAGTGTCAGGGCACCAGTACTGGGCTGGACAGGCTTCTGCTTTCACCACGGGTGACCGCTCCTGGGTTTCCGTGTTTTGATTCTTTATATTTGATATTTCTGAATTTTTCACGAATTATAATGACTGACTTGAGAACGGATAGGGGAGGAGAATGTGATTTCACTTCTCAGTGACATTAATGTTGTTTTGTTGAGCAGGCGATTTTGAGATAGATCAATGTATACTTGCTTTCCTAATGAGTTTTTTCCACTGTAAAGCTGCTCTAAACAGTAAGAAAACTTCTACCATGTTACATTGGCATTGGGTTTTTTTCATGTCAAGATTTTAAAAAAGGAAGGAATTATAACTATCTAGAAAGAAAGCATATGTTTTTGTTTTGTTTTAATAAAAGAAAAAGACTCATTGATTTTGATGAAGAAGCGGATTGAAACATATTAAAAAGTCCTGTACCTGAGGGACTCTCAAGCTTGTTCTAACAATGAGAAAAATAAGATGGGGAAAAGGGTAAATAAGGGCAATAAAAAGCAATTATAGTAGAATGACTTTTTCACTTTTAAATTTCATCTCAATTAAAAAAAAATATTAAAGCAGACTAGGACAACATTAACTGTAAAGGATTAAAGAAACTATTTAGGTTGCTTCTAAGTTATTTACTTTCATCAGTATCTTTCTTTGTTCAGGTTAGTTTCTTCTATCGCTTGTGTAAAGAAACAAGAAAGGTGTGTTTTGATTTCTTTCTGTACCTGCCCAATAGTGGTGGAAGAGGAGAGGTTTGGCACTGAAGGACGTCAGCTTGGAAGGAGAATTATTAGGAGCTGGGAGGCTGCAGCTCTCTTGACAGAAATGTCACTGCTGGGCACGCAGGGCTTCTGCGTGCGGCGGGGAGCTGCTCTGCCAAAATTTAGTTCTCAGTTCACTGCCAGTCTGTCCTGCCCTGCTGCTTTCCCTGCGTGAGCTCCTCAGTCATTTAAGCCTAGAAAAGGTAACAGTCCAAGTAAATTTGGGTTGGTTTTTTTTTGTGGTTCATAGGGGGCTTTTGTTTTTGTGTGGTTTGTTTTTCTTCATAATAAAACCAATATAAATCAAAGAAAAGCTTTCTGCACAGGTGTACTTGTTCTAATAATTGTTCTATCTCTCTTCTGTGTACTCTAAAACACACACAATTTTCACAGGCAAAATGATAATGGGAGGTGAACCACGTAGAGTACCCCTCTCTCCCCAGTGTTCCTCTATGCACAGGTACAAAAGAAGTTTGCACGGTCAAAATTTGATGGAAGTAGCTGAGCTATGCTGAGGTTGCTCTGCTACAGTATACAGTGAATAGCAACATGTGGATGTGGTGGTGGTTTCTTCACTTTCATGATAAGTTTGATGTTTCACGGCTCTCAGCACTGTGAAGGATGCAGAACGGTACCTTCTCCCTGCACAAGATCACATGTGAACATGCAGTTCTGACGGTGGGACTGCCAAATAGCTGACTCGAAGATGATGTCTTAAGCAGCAGTTGAACTGTTGACTTGTAGGTCCTTTGCTGCTCGGCACTGCTGCAGTGATGGGCACGGTGATGTGAGTCTCCATGGCTGGGCTCTTCAGTGGAGGTTCAGATTTGAGCAGGAAGGCAGCCATGGGGCTTCAGGGACAGCTGCTAAGTACAAGGACATACACTCAGCTAAATGCCTTTATTTCTGTAAAACTCTCTGAAATCCGTGATTAATATCGAGGATATTAAAAACAAACAAACAAAACCAAAACCAATCAAACAACAACAAAACACACACATGAAACAAAAAAGCCCCAGCCCCAAACACAACGTTTGTTTCTTGAACAACTGAATTTCAGTTTGATTCTTTGCTGTGCGAGTATGCTGTCCTTGCGGTTTCTCCAAACCTTGTTCAGAATGGTTACTAGTAGGGTCTGGTTAGGTCAGTGTCCTGCCTGTAGCTCTGGTTTCTCTGGAGGGGTAATCAAGGCATACAGTATTGCTACTATTGGAGGTTCTCTGTGGGAGTTATTTTTGCTGGATTTAAACTGGTTCATTCTTGTTTTGCCCAGAGGAGCTGAATGCCCTCTCACCAGCCTCTCTTTGGCCGGTGAATTCTCAAACCAATTTATAAATACTGATAAATCCATATACTGTGTTGTGGGATAGCAGATTGCTTTCTCTACTATACAGATAAGGAAGTAAACGATAAGAGCAGCTTCTACTCTGAATTCCTATTTTGCATGTTCTTTTACTAAGATGCTGAATGTGCAAGCTCAGCTCAGCACACTCATTCATGTAATCACATAAAAGCAATTAAGTTTCTGAAATAGAAATGGTCCATATGTTTTGCAGTACAGGACCAGAGCAGGGTATACCTAATGGCATTCACGTATTCACTACTCTGTAGCCACCACTGGTGGCTACACAGCACAGCCAGGGGATGGTGCAGGGCTGCATCCCATGTCCATGAAGTGGGTCCTTTCCCAGTGGGTGCATGTTCTGCTTTTCAACAAAAGGCACAGTTGAAAGTTTCATTGATTTAAGAGTTGATTCTTTTAAATAGAGTCCACTGCAATTCAAATGCAGATATTAGTCGCGTTCTTACAAGTGTTCAAACCACTTAAATCTCTCTAATTTATTTGCCTGAATGATTTCCCCTGGCAGCAAATTCCCCTGGTTAACTCTCTGCTCTCCTAAGGAGCATTGCATTATTATATTTTCGAAGCTGCTGTCTTTCAGTTTTGTTAGTGTGCCCTTGTCAGATCTCTCAGTAGAGCTGGTGTTTGATTTCTCACTTGATGAGAAATATCCCTGCTGAAGGAAAGAGACTTGAATTTGGCAGCAAGTGCAGTGGGTGGGTATAACGTCTGCACAGCTACGCAGAGCTGTCACTTGGGATCTCGCTTCTCTGTGTAGGAGATCAAATATTTCCTAATTAATTAAATCCCTTGAATCAGGTCACAACAGGAGAATTTTGTTTTCTTGCTGAACAGCAATGATAAAAATCTCTGGTTTACATGTAGTGTTTTTAATCTTCTATTGCCGCTCCCCTCATCTGCTGAAGACACTAATGAATCTATTTTGAGCTTGGCAAATGGAAGGTCTTGAATGAAAGTGCAACAGTCCATAGAATAAAGCAAATTGTATGTGTCTGACCTGACCGTAAAATGATTCAGGCAACTGGGGAAGGGTTGGTTATCTGGAGAGCCGCTCGCTGGAAGTGGTGCAGAAGTCTGTCCAGAATTGCACAGACATCAGTTGAGATGCCACGTGATTATCCATTCCCAGGGAAAGGTTGAAGGCAAGTGGGTTGAACACCACAGGGAAAGTCCGTGCTTTCAACAAGGCGTTCTGTGGCACAGCAGCTCCTCTGAGGGCTTCAAAGGACTTGTCAGATTTCCCTAATGCACAAATAAGCACTTTATTAGGGGGGAAGGGAAGCACGACACAGAAGGTAATTGGTTTCATCCGGCTGTAAGCATCTGTGTCACATGTGTTTGAATATTCCCACTTTTATTTAATAATTTTATTGCATTTATCTTGCATTCCTGTATAGTCAATGGCAAAAAAGGCGTGTTTAAGGGATGCTCCATCTGACTCTGGTTTACTGCCTGCAGGAGGGGTGTAGATGAGCAGCGGAGGCGTGAGCCTCTACCCTCTCTCATAGGAGCAGCTGCCTGGCAGCCCTGCCTGCCCCCGGCCACCTTTGGGGGGTGAGGAACATCTAAGGATGCTAGAAACAGAGTACAGTAGTCATCCTGACACAGACGCTGCCTTTGTGGTAGTGCTCCCTCCCTCCGAAGTGCTGCTGTTGTGTTTAATCGCTTATTTTTGGAGATGGAAGATATATCTGGGGAATACTAAAGTAACGGGGATCAAAATAGAGGGTCCTTTACTACATACAGATGATGCAGCCCCCAAATGCTCTCATGTCCATCAGTGCTTTTGTTCATTTTTTGCTCTTTGGATCTGTTGATAGCTATAAACAATCATCTTGTTTCTTCTTACTGCATTGTTGTCTCATCCAGAGGCCTACATAGAATAGTTGTCCCTGTCTTTAATTTACAGTAATTTTTATTTATAGGTGTCTTTGATCTTTCTCCACACAAATAGATGTGTTACATGTGTACTCACACCACACGCTCACAGTGTAGTGGTGCCTGACCGTCTGCTTTGAATTACTGGAAAGGAAATTGTATAATGTGTAAAGGCCATCCAGGGACTATAAAAGAGAGAGGCAGAGGGAAAGAGCACTCTCTAATCAGCAGTTCATTAAATAGCAACAACTCGTGGCAGAATTGTGCTTATGAGACTGCTGAGCACTTAGGTATCCTTAATTGTTTAAATGGGGAATCTGAAAACTTATTAGGATCTTGGATAACTGCTTCTGAGTTATCCAAGAAAGGCAAGGTAAAAACACCTTATCAACACGTAAAAAGTAACATTTAGCCAATGAGGGTAAAGCAATGTCCAAGAGAAACATAAACGTTTAGGAAATTGTTTAAGTTAGACAGACAGGGCAAAAATCACATTGCAGAAACAAAAAAAGAGATGGCCCTGACACACTGTGGATGGATTTATGAGTGTGCAATAAATCTCTTTTGAGGGTCACAAAGGTGCTGAGAGATTTAAGGGTCAGGGAACACATTCAGAGTCTATAAAATAAAAATAATCAGTAAACCAGGCTTTCCTGAAAATAACTCTAGTCGAAGATGCAGAGTCAGCTGTATTTTTAAAAATCAAGTGATATAATATTTACTGTGTATTTTGGGAAGACGAAGATAAGGGTACTGTAAAAATACTGCTTTCAAGTTTAGCAGGAAAAAGTCGGTTAGGAGATTTTCATCCTTCTTTTACTTTTACCCTAAAGGGACCAGTCTTATTTCAGATCTAGCAATGCATACAAACCCATAATCTACAAACTATTTTATGTAGGAAACAGTAGTATTTTTACGATCAACGTTTAATCTCAGTCTGTGTGATTAGAGAATTATATACAGCAGATGAATTCTGAGTCATTAACTCAACATTAATAATGTATTAATAGTCACCTTATGGACCTCACATTTGTAGATTCTTTTCCAGTGCCAGGAAGTCTGAAAAATTAAGCTAAACAGAAAAGGCACACCGTATCCCAGAACTGCCTTAAACAGAAATTCTGAAAATGGGATTTGAGTAAAAGACTGAGAATTTTTTCAGTACACAAAATATGAGCAGGATGGAATTTCAGGGTGGCAACTATAAGTAGCTACTCCATCCTATTTTTATGAACGTGGCTGTAAAGATCATATTTTGTAGAAGATCAGATCAGTTCTTAAGTGTGAATGCCTAAAGTCAGGCAATTGAATGAATAGCCTGACTTTCTTAAAGGTACTGGTTGAAGGCTTGCTGCTTGAATTGGCTTTGAGCTGTGGAGAGACAGGTGCCTCTTGTTTTTCCCCTAAGACAGGACTACTTGGCGTAGGTTTCCAGAAACAGGTTTCATTGCAGGAAACCTGCAGACTCCGGAGTCTGAAAATGGGAGGACACATGGAGTCTCCTCTGGGTGGCTGTGGGTTGCATTGCCTCTTGTTGCCTTCTCTGACACTGCTGAGGTGTAGCACAGCAAGCTGTCACGTGCTGGCCAATTTTCTGGGTGTTAAGATTTGTTTGCGGAGACAGTATCCAGATTTGTCAGCAGAAGCAACGTCAGCCGAGCAATGCAGAGGAGAAGCAACAGCTGGGGAAATGGAGATTTTTGGTATTTTCTGTCCAGCAGCTTTGTTCCAAGTTCAAAGCTGAAAACATGGTGATGGGTTTTCTGGTCTTCTCTCAGGTGCTTCGCATAGGTCTAGTGGAGTAGGATTGTTAAGGAAAAGGGCAGAAAGGATTTGAGGGAAAAACTTTTTGCTGCCATCCTTCTTAGAACTCACATATTTCCTCTCATGTTTGAGAAGTGCGAAGCCACTCTGCAGCCTCTCTTCTGAAATATTCAAGGACTGGGAAGTTTTGTCCTTATGTGACAGTATTGCTCTGGCTACCTGATGGCCTTGCTTGAGGAGCTGGGTAGGGACATTGCTGGAGATCTTACGGCCATGGTTTCATAAGCAGGATCTGCTACAGTTATCTGAATTACTTTTGCATGATGGGTGTGTGCACAAGCAACCCGGCAGTGCCATCAGTCTAATGCTGTGGGTTGCATGTGGAAATAACACAGATAAGCAAATTCGCACTGTCAGGTGGGCACTTCAGTTTTCAGTTGGTGAAAGATTGTTTCAGTGCAGGTGTTGGTAACCAGAGTGATAGGACACCTTGAATTTATTTGTGAGAACTCGTACCTTGCTGCATAACTTACTTGTTCTTGACACAGTCTTTTCCATTTAAAGGAGGTCAGAGATTGGCCGAAGTTCTGAAGATTTCTTACACAGATATGCTATGGCAGCCTCTCCTCCCCAGAGGAGGGGTATGTTTTTATTTCACAAATGGACTGAAGCAGTATCACTTTTTCATACCATGCAGTGGGAGGAACACTTGAGCACTGTGCTTACCATTTCCCTGATGGAGAAGTAGTTTCATTGCAAGAGATGAAATCAAACCAGCTGAGGTGCAAATAGATTGCCCTGATGATTTAACTTGCTTTCATTTTGACAGTGGTGAACAACACAGGTTATATAGTAAACCATACAGTATTGTGTTTTCTGACAAAAATAATAAACTGAGGTGCCCATCATCTGCTGTAGGAAATATTGAAACTTAAATGGTCATCATAAAATGTGAGAGTTGTTATTGATCCTTTCTGTCTCCCCGGAGGGTATAGGAGACATGTAACTGTAGCGTAAGTAGTCGTGTTGCCTTTGGGTTTTTTCCCTTAAGTCACAAAATTTCACATTTGAGTTAGCGCTAACTGGCTGGTGCTGTACCTTTGGCAGATGAGAGGTGAAGGTGGCTCTGAGCCCAGCAGTCCCTTCTTGTTGGAGGAGAGGCTAAAGAGTTTCACTGTCTAGCAGGTGGCTGCAATTTTGAAAATAGCTTCCTGATAAATTTTCTTCCCCCTGGTTTTTGTCTGACATGCTAATTAAGCTCACCAGGGAAGTGAGTGGCTTGGATTCTTCCTTCACTCTCAGGCTCCTGCAAACAGGCGACAAATGTAGATGTATTTATGCAATTGTGGCAAGGGGGAAAGCGTCCAAATTCTTGACCTGTGAACGTACCAAAGCATTTAATCTGAAAGAAGGAAAACAGGGGCATGCTGTTCCTGAGGCACTGTGGGCAGGGCAGGGGTGCTAATGAATTGGAAGAGGAAGGCTAAATGCCCCAGAAGAGAGTGGCGAGTGTGTGAAAAACAGATTGTGTGAGTAATTACTTTTGCATACCTTCCTGACCATTATCAGCAGGACTGGATTTTTTGATGAAAAAACTTAATTAAAAAGTTTAATTTTTTCCTCTTAAGAAAACTGTGCACAAGGGCTCATTGGTGGGTGGAATTCAGGACACTGATTAATTGCTTTCAAGTGATCAGCTGTGTGGATCCTGCTAAGATGAGAGAAACAATAAAAGTTGGCAACCTCCTGGGCTAATGGTACAAGTACTTGAGCACCGTTTCTAAAGTAAAGCTTTTCTGATGACTTCCCCATCATTGCCATTGCAGGTGGGTATTTACTGGAAGAAGGGAAAGAGGGGACTCTGGCATGCAGCAGCTGCACCCACTTTACCACCTTATGTCCCCTGATTATTTCTGTCTGATTATTTCTTTACCTTTAGGAGCCTTCCCTAGTGATGGCCCTTGTGTAAGGTGCTGTGCAAATGCAGACCTGGCATCTTTCTTCTAGAGTAATGCATTGGCCCCTGAGCCTGGGTATGTGATTGACTGTGGCATGGGGCCTTGGAGCAGGAGCCAGGATTCGATTGCATGAGGTCCAGTCTGCGCTGCAGACGCATTTGAGGAGAGCCAACTCGCTGTCTTGTGTCAGATGCGTGGGATTTGACAGATCTGCAAATACCAGGCAGAAATTCCAATGTGGAGACCTTGCTGCATAACAGAGGCTTTGACAGGCAGTGGAGCAGTGGTTGCTGTGGCTTTCATGTCTGTGTTAATAAAAATGTGGCAATTTAAACAGCTAATAAAACACAGTAAGGCTGTGTGTTGTAAATAACATATGCTATGGCTGCGTGGCAGCATCCAGTCTTGAGAACCATGGTTTATTTTTCCTTCCAGGCTTACATTTTGGTTCATTTAAAATGCTGTGGCATCATTCGCTCTTCACATATGGGTTCTTGTGGGTACAAAATCCACCATGTTACAGCACAGCTGGTCCAGGGCAACTTTAACTGTTTTTTTCCCTAGCATGGACAAAAGGTTAGAATTGAAACTTGTGTGATAGTTATACAGATGCTCAGTTTCATTCAGTCTATTTCTTGAAGACATCTAAGAAAAGCACAGTTATTGTTGACCTCAACGTGAGAAACATAAACATTTGCCAGACTTCACACAAAGACATAGGCAACTGTGCACCCCTTTGACACTGGTCTCTTGCCTTTCAGCTTTCCAAACTGGAAGACAGCTTCCCCGTAGCAGGGAGGGAACATCAGTTGTACTTCCATCGCCTTCTGGTGCTTTTTCCTCCCCAGCTCTGCTTCGTTTCTCATTGAACATACAGCAGCAGACTCAGAGAACCCGGAGCGCTGGGATGAAACAGGAGGTAGCAAGCGAGTCTTCCTGCGGCTGCAGCGTGCTGGCACTGCTTTCTGCACTGCCCGGCTGCACCATCACCTGGCAGCTCCATCCATTGCACCCAGCCCTGCCCCAACCACCTCCTTCTAGCTGGGCAGCAGAATGGGTGCTTCCTGTCCTGCTCGAGGTAGCTCTGAAGGAAGACCCCATCCTATGTTATTGTCTCTCCCAGAGCTGCATTTCTAGAGTTTGCCACCTGACAGTGTGTAATTCTTGATGATTGACTAATCTGTGCTGCAGATTTATGATCAATTGCTGTTACGCCAGAACAAGGGACGCTTGGCTAGATTCCCCCTTTCATCAGTCTTTCTAAGCAAGCTCTCTGCTGACTGAAAGCAAAGACAAGGTAACTTGGACCTGCAGCCAAGGCCTACTACACTCAGATCTCACTGAGGAGCCAGCGGTTGGCTGGGTTAATCTGGCCCTATCTCCAAAGGCACCCTGTTGCTTGCAGGGAAGTCTACAGAATTCAAGAAGTAAAACATTTACTAAGAAGCAATATCTGAGTGAGGGGGAGAGGCGTGAAGAAGAGGAGCAGAAGGCTTGTACATTCATGTCAATAGTGAGTAGTGTCCAGGAGCGCACGTTGCTTGGAGTGCCTGAAGGGAGCAGCTGTGACTGGCTGTATGATGGGGTGCTTCCCTGGGGCTGTGCTACAAAGTGGAGCCATGCTCTCCAACTCTTGGTATTGCATTTGCTGGTCATCTCTTCTTTAACACATCGAAGATTTCCCACTTGCTTCTTTACTCATACTTCAGGTGTCCTTGAAATTTTCAGATAGCAGGGAGAGAAAATGTGGTAATGTGGAAAGGTACCGCTTTCTAACTGGGGATTATTATTTCAGCAAGGTTTTCTGTGCCTCTGTGACAAGGCGCAGAGTTGTGGAGTAAGGAGTGATGGAGGAGTGCAGTAGTTGGCATTTCTGTTTTGTGGACAGAGAAACATGAGAATGGCGAGTGCTTTGTGCAAATCTTGTGTGCTGCACATACTGTGCACTGGATACTTATGGTCAATTCAAACACCTTCCGAAACCCAGCTTCCCAATAAGAATGATACATGTGTGATAAATACGAAGAAGCACAAGGAGGATCACAGGGTGTCTGTCCTGTAGCTTGTTTTAATGATGCTCTAAAGCATTAGTCATACAACAGTGGCAAAGAATCACAGAAAGACAAGCTTTTTTCTAACGCTAAACAGAGAAATCCATTATGATAAGGCCCAGAGCATTATGCCATAGAGATTAGAGATGGTTTTTTACTCACTTGTTTGTGTATGGCTTCTCTGCTGTTTTGTTTTGAAGTACAGCTGATTTCAGGATACTCATTTTTCCTTTTGTTCCCCTACCCTGATAAAGCCTTGCTAGACTACTGAGAGCTGCTGTTTAGCACGTCGCCATCTTTTATTGTTCATACGGTGTGTCAGTCTTTTTTCCAAAGTGTCATTCACCCTTCCCTTGCAACTTCTCCTTTGCCTAGCAGTGACTATGCTTTCCTTCTTCAAGACTCACATTTAATGCATAATACAACTTGGTACCCAGAATTTTTGTGTTAAGCTGAATCCTGTTGCTTTCATATCCCATCATACTTGTCAGTCCCCTCCTTTGGATCCACTTCTTAATTTGAACTTTTCCTCCTAAGGGCATCCTGCCTTTGGCATATGCAGCCTTTCTTTTGAAATGTGCTTCCTCACTGTGCCATTCTCCTCTTCGTTCAGCATCTCCAAATTTCTCCTTATGGCTTATTCTCTTCTGTCTCCCATCCTCTCACATACATTGTCCTAATGAAATATTTATCTGGAAAAAGTTAATAGTACTGCTGAAGGAGGCAGTCCATGGTATTCCAAATATTAGAATTTTAGTCTGTTTCGCTCTTTCCAGTATATGGAAATGTTAAAAGAAGATAATTGTAGTAACAAGGCATAGTGTAAGATCCTGGCAATAAAGTGAGGCGAGCAGCAATCCTGATTCAAAATGCATCCACTCAGAATGCACCCTGACTGTTCTCCTACCTCTGTACTCAAGTTCCCCTCATCAACATATATATAGTATGAAGAAATCCAGCTCTTAAACCTGAAGAGCGTAATTGTTGGAAGAGCATTGCTTCCCCTGTTCTGTCTTCTTATTAATTTACAGATAATATACTGTATTGTCAAAGGTAAAAGCAGGAATTTTTAATATATTTAATATTCTGCAAACAACTTTAAGAGTTCAGCTCACAGTGTAGGTAAACTCTAGATCTAGAAACACACTTTAAAGCTTAGAAAAGCCTTTTTATATGGGGAAGGAGTATTTAAATTAACTCCTCTTCTCCTTCTTTTCCATCCGTCTTTCTTCCATCCTCCTTCTCCTCGTGATCTGTTTGTTTATAGCAAGCCCAAGGAGAGAATAATGATGCCAAATACTTCAAGGGCTTGATCTGAAACTCTAGCTGCATAGAAACTTGTATTAATGAAAGCATCTAAGTTTAAATTCTCTGCAGGATGTCAGATGAAAAACACATCTCAGTCAAGCTTAAGTATGCAGTTACATACAAAATAAGTGCACTTTGCCCCCAGGTACACAGGGAACCAAATGACAAATTGGTAAGGCTCGTTGCAGCTTAAGTGGGTTTAGGGAAACAGTACTGAAATAGTAAATTTGGTACCTCCTGGATTGTTTTTTCTTTTGAATAAATTGACTGAGATCTGAGGCAGTTCTCTTTTTCTCAGACAGTAATTCGGTGCACAGAATGATCATAAAAGCTTGATGAGTTACTTTTACCTGTAGATCCTGGCTGGCAAGGTGCTACTTAAGAAATCAACCCAAAGTTTCCTGTCTAGAACTGCCTACAATGCAAAGACAGGTTTTGGAAGATTGGTGCCATCAGTGAGCTCAAGCCTGTCAATGCTTTATTTGGTGGCTTCCCATACTGAGATTTTGGAGTCACTGTTTATAATATTTGAGTTCGTGCTGATGTCACTTGGTCTTATGAAAAAAGCAGGATTGGCCTCTACCTGGAAAGAGCCATTTATTGAAAACTCTCCTTGTAAAGTTGGAAGAGACCTCCAGAAGTCATCTAGTCCAGTGTCCTGCTCAGAGCAGGACTTACATTGTAGTTAGATCAGATATATCGGAAGACAGTGAAGAAACAACAGTGTATAAACACATTAAGGACTGGAAAACATGAATATACAGCCTAATAAAGACCCTGTTTTCAGGCCCATGTAATTTTTGTCACACTTTAACTGTTTAGGCTGAAGTTTGCTGTGCTAATGACTGTGGGTCAGAATGGGCAGCTCATTTCTTAAAGAGAATTAAAGAATATCTTCTGTTCCCCATGTAAATATTTTCATGAACTTTAATTTGAAGAACTCTAGCAATCCTGTGCTTTGAAATAAGAATATGACTTTCAGCTAAGGTTTTTGTCTTTGTGTCATCTAGGTGGAAATCCATGCAGTATGTTTTTAATTCTTTGAATTCAATAACTAAGATTTCACAAGACCGAGCATCATTGTCCCCACTTTTGCAGCCCTGGGCTCCAACACTGAGTCTCACTCTAAAACTAACACTGAAGATGAAGCTGCTGCATTCTTAAACTCCTTGGATTCCCAGGCAGTGGCTAGGAAAAGGCTCTCTAACTTGACTGCAGATACCAGAAGATTTAAAACAGAATTGGGTATTGATTTTATGCCATGTGATGCAATTTTTGGGCTTTTTAAAAAATTGTTCCATTAAAAAACCACAGAACTTCCTAGATCGTTATGCAAGTAACAAGGTAGCTCCAAAGGATGTTATTAAGGCTGTAAAGGCCACTGCTCACAGAACTATGAAATGCCAGAAGGAAGGGTATTATCATGACCCTGCTTTCCCCACTGTTGTTTCTAAATGGTGATACAGTCTTTCTAACTGGATGATTGCGTGGTGAGTTTTCCACAATACTTTGGTCTCATTTATAGTACCGGACAGCATCTGTTGCCCTTACTGTATTCACTTTAGCAGCTAAAAAATGCCCAGTAACTGAAGCAAGAGACTGCGGGAAGAAATGGTAACAGTTCAGGCAGGTGAGAGCTGCCCTGGAGAGCTGCATCTGGTTTCTGCTTGTTGCATCATTTTACTGAAGTGGCTTAAACCAAACTTCTCACTCATTAGTAGTGATAAAATCCTCTTGTTACTGGATGAGGCTTGGGTCCTGGTTTGCAGAAAGGTTAAGCACCACAACTACAGATGAAGTCATACCTAAACCAGAGAGAAGATTATGTCCATGCTTCTCAGCCAAGGTTTCTGAAAGTCAGTGGATGTATTTTTGACCTTGATCTCTCTGTACATCAGTTGCACAATGTAAAACATGGATGATACAGTGCAAAAAATAACTGATATTTGGGAGGTGGTTGGGTTCAGTTGTGATGGTAACACAGGCGTGGTCAGCAGGAAATTCATACTTTGGGCTTCTGAGCAGAATGTGAATATTGTGCAGTCACAGTTAGTAGTTGTCTAGTAGCTATAGAAACTATAGCTTGTATGTACCAATTGAGGGAAGGACCCTTTAGAAAAAAACTGTATGAGCATTTAAAGTTTGTATTCCAAAGTATGCTTGATAGCTGGATTAAGGCTGCTGAAGCAACTGTAATTCTCTTTAAAGCTTTAAAGTGCAAGCCTTAAGCTTGCACGATCTTAAAAACGTAGGGTTCTTTATTAATAGCATTCTATGTGTAAGATATATTCGTGAACTTTAATTAACCGTATTAATAAAGACAGAATCTGTGCACTCCAGCTGGCTTCTTCTGATCCTAACTTTCTTTTTAATATATAGGCAGATTTTTAATGTAATTTTTTAGTATGTATGCCTTTTTATTGTCCAACAAACTGTGCTGTTTCTTCCAAAATACAAGAGGCTTGTACCATCTGGGACATTTACAGCAATGCAGATGATTGTGTCATGTAGGTAAAATGCTGCTACATCAAAGTGGTTCTTTACACCATCTATATGCTTCATGCTGATGTAAATGACTGCAGAAGATATAAGGCCACAGAGAGTCGAGCTCTATATTTTAGAGCAAAACATATAATTTTGCTGGAAGTGATTTATAGTCAGGCTTTGTTTATGCTTCCCCTGACATAGTAAATAAACTGTGCTGTTCTAGATGCTCCATCAAACAGTTTTGGAGGTTTGTGAATTATCAGGCTTGCTGTAACAGGAGACAGGCTCTGTTTTTTATTTTGGAATAGTTAGCAAGCTAGCTTCCTTCACAGATACATTTCACTGCCTGTCTCTGTAATGCTTGGCGGGAGGGGGGAAATTTTAGCTTGTGCTTGGAATGTCCTCAGAAGTTTGTTATCTAGCGATAGAGGAACAGCCCTTGCTGCACATTACACATAATTATCTCCTGCTTAGGCATGGAGACAGGCTTGAACAGTGTGGGACTGTCTCTCTGCCTTGACTTCTGTGAATAAATCGCTGTTGCTGTTTCTGTTTTCCACTTACAAAGTATGAATTTTATTACTTCGCTTACCCTGGTTTAAAAAGTTTTTGCTTGCATAAAAGTTGGTGATGGGAAACAGTTCATATCATTAATCACTTTTAGTTCCTTTTATGTCTTAGACTGGCAACCTAAAGGAAAAGCTACAGCCCTGGAAAAAGCTTAAAAAATAGAAACCAGTTGAGAGAGACTATAAAATTAACCAGGGTCCACCCAAGATTTTTTTTTTTTTTTTTTTGAAGGGGTTTAGATCGTTTAATAGCTTAGACCTAAATGTCTTGTTAATCCTTTTCCTTCCATTTGTGGGAAGTTGATCAGCACAGGCCGCCTGTGTGCCCTGGCTGGTGCGGTGTACGAAGTCACCCGCTTGTCCTTGTGTGGTGTGACAAGTTCCTTTCCTCCTCTTGGAGGAAAGTTCAGTTTTGGAACAGCATTCTCATCGTGTAGCTACTTACAGCATGCCTGCTGTGAGGGGAAGGGTTTGGAGGAAGGCTCGGGGCCAGCCATGGTCTCCTGTTGGACTCGACTGCTAACGCAGAGTCTCTCTCTGGGAACTGAGGACTGAAATGGGGTAGGAGTTTTTGAAAGAGAAACGTGGTTGTTTAGTTGTTTCATGAGTTGTGTGTGCAGAGCCTTGAAATATTTCCTGTTTCTGTGATTTTTCCTTTGCTAGAAAGGTGACCTGTACGCTTCTAGTAATTAGTTTCTGTTCTTGCATATATGCAGCAGGTAGTGCAGGCATGAAGTAAAGATGCGAAGTGGAGTACAAAAAATCCAAGATATAACTTAGATAATGAATTATTGTAAAAGTTACAGGTTGCTTCCTGGTGAAGTTGTGTTTGAATCTGAAGCAGAAAATTTCACCGATTCTCAGTAATTGTTCCAGGTGAGTAGTAAAGTCTTTGGATCAAAATAAGTACAAAATAAGTACTGATGTGTTAGCGGGGAAACTTTTGGAAGTTTCTGCAGAGGAGAAAAACACATGCTTAGTTCAAAATTAGGGCAGATCTACTGACTTGACCAGACCCATGGCTGATAAATCTATGTCTTAAAATATAAACACATTTGTATCTTAAAATATAATTAAAAAATAAGAGAGTCTTAACTGAAAATGTGCCACTTGCAGTATAAGGTCTGGGGTTTTTTTATGTAGGTGTAGCTCACCACGTGGATATGGAACAAGCTGTCTGACTGGCCCATGTCTGGCTTATGGAGCAGACTCAGCATAGCAGCACTGGTGAAAACCAGGGGAATTTAGTGGATGTTCCTTCTGTGTCTCACCCCGATGGGAGAAGAAGTGCTCCACCACGTGAGACAGGCAGTGTTTCTGCTGGGTGCTTCTTCGTCAGCAGCATTGTCGCTGGTGCAGAAGCCTGTGGAGATCAGGCTCTGTCGCATGGTTGGACTCGTGTGTCTGATCTACCTGCACTCGGAAGCGTGTTCCTGCAGATTTGGTTCTGATGTTGTATCTGTGCAACGTGCTCACTGGGAAGTGAATGGCACTAAAAGAAGTTGCTGTTAGTTCTGAGTAAATATTAGTAAGCAGGGCTTGCTTGTTTGGTGTTTTTTTTTTTTTGTCTGTTCCTCAGAATTCATCCAGGTCTCTTGCACAAGAGGTTGGTGCTTTGAGTGGAGCAGAGCAACATATGGCAGCACTTACTGGCAGGAAGATCTCTTTTCCCTAAGAGTTCAAGTTGTGCAGCCTGTGTCTCCTGATGAGAGCGCAGCTTGGCTGCGAGGGGTGGGTTTCTCTGGGAAGACAATTGTGATCAACAGCAGAAAGGAAGCTGATCTGAAACTTTCTCCTAAACTCAGACTTCAGTCAGCAGTGTTTGCGTGACAGCTGGCCACAGCTGGCAATGCGGCCCGCCAACAGTAGCGGCAGGGGGGCTTGGTAGAATTAAATTTCCTTACTTTGTAAACCTTCTGGATCCAAATCTCTACTGCTGTCTTACCCAAGAAAAATTACACATAGTTGAGGAACTGAGAAGCATTTCACTTTTCAAATTCAGAGGTATGCAAGTCATATCTCACAAGATCGAGAAGTGTGGAGTACTAGAGAATTAGGATGATTAAAACATCGCAACTCCTTCAAGAGCTTTATTTCAAGCTCTTCTAATTGTGGCAATTTTTTGCAGAACAGAGGATGGGAAATAGTTGGACGCTGTTTTTTTTAAACTCGTTGCTGGCGTGACTGCCTAACAGTGCCTGTCATGTACCAGGGTACTTCTTTTGGGCTAAAACTAAGTGTCCAGTTTCTTAACTTACTTACTCTGCTGCGGGAGGTGGTGAGCTTGGGAAGTGCAGCGCACACAGGCGTCCCCCTTTGGCACGTCTCTTGCACAGTGTCCACCGGCAGAGCTTCAGCAACAGAAATGAAGGAACTGTCTCTGTGAAGTGCTAAGTCTTCCTTCACTCTCAGAGAGGAAGAGAAATGTGTTTTCGTTTATTGCTTTGCCTTCAGTAGATCCAGCTGTGTACACCCAGATACTGTTGCCACTGAAGTCTCTACATGTACGTCTCTGTAGGGGCTCCAGATTTCTGGGAGTATTGCTTGCGATAGAGGGTTTCTGTGTTTCTACTAAATGCTTTATCCTGTAAACTCAACTGCCTACTTTTGAAAGCTTCTGAAACTAGATCACATTCATTTTCCAGTAATACAAGAGGCTTTAATTACGGAGACAGAAAGTTTGCTGATCAGGAAATGCAGTCAGTTTTCATTGCATCTCTGTTACAAAGCTGGCATAATTTTAAAAAACTGACTGGCTTCCGTCTTCCAAATGCATGAAGTCTCATTATATTTTAATACCTTTTGTGATGCTTGACTCAGAAGAACATGAACAGCACTCTGCCACTCTGCAGTTTTTCGTTCCAGCTTCATCTGACTCAATTGCATTTGGCATGATTTCACCAATTTTATTCTCAGGGTTTGATGAGCACCTAGCTAGCTATCTATCTCAGTACATCATGTTAAAACTTTGGCCTAGATACAGAATAAAATATACTTGTCTGACCAACTATATTCAAATAAATCAAGCTGAGTAATGTAGGAATATGTTGTAAAGCTTGTTTAGTATGATGGATACCACTTTCCAGATGTTCTTCTTTCTCTTCTAATAATTACTTTTAATTCTTTGCTCATTGCCATTAAGAAAAGAATTCAGAGGAACTGAAGAGAAAGAAAAAAAAAAGACAAAGGTAATGAGAGATGCTGAAACTAAGGAGACTCACTGCCAAATTAAGGCATTTGTGTAAACTGCTTCACTGCTTTCTAATCCTTAGTCTGTAGAGCAGGGAGAGACTCTTGTGCCAGCAAAAGTGCCCTACAGAAATAAAAGGGTCTGTCAGGATAAAGGAGCGCGGGTGGCTATGATCATTCTTTCCCTGTGCAGCCTGCTTTTTTGCTTAGGGGTAGAACAGAATACCAGCTGCCTCCAGGACACACATCAGCTTTCTTAGATGCATTGGTCATATTCTGGCTCCTGGTCTTGCACGTGTAATGGCTCCAATTGTATCTGCAGCCGTGCACCTTCTTCTTCGTTCCTGGCGTGGCTGTCCAGGCTGCAGCAGCATGGGTCGGTGGAGGCTGCTTCTCAGAAGGGACTGCTCTGCAGCCCAGGGTTTCTCACAGAGCTTTTCTGGTTTTTTGATCTCCAAGTTGTGCCTTGGTGGATGTTTCACAGCAGCAGCCTGGCTCTGGCTCTTTGAACTGCCCCTAAAACTGCTGCAGAGAAGGTCAAGGAGGGGATGGGCTTATCTGGCCACATGGACCAGCTGCAGGAGGCCAGGGCTGGAGAGAGGGCCAGAGGTGTAGGTGTGTCTGGATTAGGAAATATCTGGGGCTAAAGGGCTTTAAGGGATGAGGGCGCTGGCCTGAGAAACCCATCAGCACGGTATGGTGCATATTTTGGGGGCCAACAAGGTGAGATGATGGAGGCTTTGGGGAGGGAGTTACTGGGTAGTGAGTGGGTACTGCCATGGGGGATGCTGTTTTGGAGCAGAGTCATGTACACAGAACTGCTGCCAGGTAGTGAGTAGTTAACTTCATTCTATTAACTAGTAAACTGCTAAAAGTTAGCATAAACCCGTAAACTAGTAAAACCTCAATTCATATAAGTGTTTCTTATTTCATACTCTATTGTAGTTCTTCAGGGAATTCGGGACAGCTTCTAAATAAGCAAGTTGTTCTTGGGATTTGTTTTAAAGGTCATAAAGATGGGACAGCTCTAGCTCTGCTTCAGAAATGAGTAATGAGACTTCTTTGTCTATTCCAGAATGAAGTAACTTTCATTTTACAGCCCTAGAGAGAAGTTCCTTGTTTCTGAGCAAAACGACAGGTTGAGAAGATGTTATGGATGAAAAACAAACTGAAATGCTAATTGCAGGGCCTTTTTTCCCTTCTGGTTGAAAGGGGAGAGTTGGGGGATGATGGTTGGTGTGATGGAGGCTTCAGCGATGCCATAACCTCTTCACTTTTGCTTGGGAAATAATTCATACTTGAGTGTGAAGATGGTTGGAGCTTGTTTACTCATCACAGAAGTTTTGCTTCAGTGGTCTGTTCCCTTTGATGGTGACATTGATAGCTGAGCTATTATTATCATTCCAGTTCTCCTGTGTATTGATGGAGTACTGCTGCACAGCTTGCTTTTATCAGTATTTCAGATAGGCTTGACTTAATCCAGCAAATCTATATATCCTGTAGTGTCCATGGGAATTTACTTAGAAGGACATAATGTTTACAGAAAGAAAGAAGTGGTCATGCTGTCAAAATCTTAAAAAAAGTAAGGAGGGGAAAAGCTCCAGCCTTCCAAAGCTGGAAAAGCAGCACATTTTCAGGTAAGATATTATGTGGATGATCTTCATTTTGCAGGTTGATTTTATTCTTTCTTTGCAGCATGTATTGATGCTAAATGATGTATACTGTGTTTGTTCTCTTTGATGTCTGATGAGACCCTGTTCAGACATTCATATATATATTGAACAGAGTAATTTTAGAAAAGAAGTCATCAACTTCTTCATAAGGTTCTTGTTGTGACTTGGCCATTTTCAACTTGTATATTCAAAAGGAAGCTGTGGAAGATTTATGCGTTCCATGGATTTCATGGAGGTTAATTGCTTTCCTTCTTCAAGGAGCTCTTATCATGCAGAAATAGAGCAGTCCCATGGAAGAGCTAAGTATTTGAGTCTAGCCTAAACACCAGCAGAATGCAAAATGTTTTGGATGAAGAAAGTACTGTAAGCTTGAACTCTTCTAACATACAGCCAGGCTTGCTTGAACTATGTTGCTAATGTTATTGATCTAACAATACAGAGATTAATTAGGCATTATGTTCCTGCAGCTGGCATGAGTAGTGTGGACACCACCTCTGAGGGGTTTAGTGAGCCCAAAGTCACACTCACTGTGGGATGATGGAAGATGTTTTGCCTTGTGCAATTTTCAAGCTCAAATAAGTAGGTTTAAAAGCTGGGCCATTAACATTGTCAGCTCCAACTTGTACATGTCACAGGTCATAAAGCTTTGTGTAGTGGAACCGAGTAGAGGATTTGGTGTTTCACTTAATCTCAGAGTTTTAGGAAGTGGAGGTTGAGGCAGGAGTGGTTCAGTGGCCCACCTCTCTGTGTTTGTAGACTCTTTCAAGGCCACCCACAGTGGAGCCTTTCTGGCTTTGGGGATGGGACAAGATGCTCTTAGATACTCACAGTTGCTAATTTCAGAATTACTGTTTTTACAAAATACGTGCTTTTTGGTGATTTTTTTATCAGCATGAGAAAAACATTTTTGTATTTCGAAGCCAAATGAAATTCAGTGATTAAATACATTCGAACACACACCCCAGGCTCTATGTAGCATAATCTCCTTTAGCTGTCTGTGGAGTTGGCAGTGCAGTTCTGAGCCCTGAAAGTGCTTTTTATGCAAGAAAGTCTGACATTGCCATAGCTTAGCAATGACCTTTCGCTAAAACTTGGGACCCCCTTCCCACCCTTCCTACCCACAGCTTTGCTGTGGATATAATTACAAAGCTTTCGTATTAACCACCTTGTGTTCTGTATGAACTTAATGCAGATTTTTGACTAATGGTCAAAATTATATCCTCTGCGGTTCCAGTCATTTTTCCATTTGCAGTTTTATTTTTGTTTGATCTCTGAATGCAAAGTGACCCATGATCAGGGGAACGCTTAGGCCCTGTGCCTCTGTGGTTTGAAATCCGTGAGCTATTCACACTGTGGGCAGCGTGAGGGAGAACCTTATGAATTTGATTTCGCAGGGGAGACATTTTTAAGTCCTGTTGAATCAATGTTAGCAATACTGAGTACTTCAATGGAGTCAGCCTGCCAGTTGCTGACAGTGTTTTCAGCAACCTGCCATCTTGCTCAGCCAGAATCGTTTAAAATTGACATGGTGCTGAAAATGAGGAGGCTAAGGAGTCTGGATATGCTGCTATATCCATATGTGGGCATGTTTTAAATACATCAGGATAATCTTGCTTGGAGATTCTGTACATCAGTGCTGTGTGTCTAGTGTGTTAGAAAATGGGACACTTGTTGTATTGGTACACTTCTTTCTAGGGACATCAGAAAATCTACAAGTACTTTTCTAAGCTATTGTGAAGCGTATAAGTTACCCACTACTGCATGGAATGCACCAAATTGATTATCTCCTGTGATAACTAAATTATTGCTTTCATTTTGCTGGTAAGAAGCTTTGGGGGATGGAGAATTGTGTGTTCTGCTCCTGATAACCCCATGAACTCACCATCTAAATAACCGTTTTACCTGTAGTAACTACAAGGCCATGCACACTTTTGCAAAGCATGTTTTACAGTGAACTACTTACTATGTGTTGTGCACCCTGCTTTTCAAAGCTTGATTATTTTAGAACCCTTGGATTTTTGGCTAGAGTAGTGATTTTTAGTATTTTTTATGTTCTTACTGCAAACAATGTCAAGTGGATCTGCAGACTATTTTGGAAATTTCAGCATGAGTAGTTTTCAAAACACAGAATGTTAAAATAGGCTCTTAGTATTTTGAAAGGCCTAAAGTACAGCAAAACATGCTCCTCTCGGTGTTACATAGCAAATCACAAATGCTGTAGTCTTTCTTCAAGGAATATGTTCAAGGGATACCTTGGGACTTGGGTGATGGATATTACTTTACCCATCGGCAAGGACGCATAGGTTTCCTAGAAAGGACAATTCAGAGCAAAGAGATGAACTTTCATTGTTCTGAATTTCCCCTTGGAGCAGCCTGTCCCTCTCCAGTGACAAGAAAAGGAGCTGGCAAATTAACCGAAGTCATTGCCAATGCCATCGCTCTGTGTCCTGAACATGAGAAATGCCACTGACATCCCTTCCGTGTGACAGTAAAGATGCTCATTTCCATATCTTGTCCATGTTTCAGTTGTGATAACGGCATCGTTGATTCATCTTCTGTTTTAATTGGGGGAATTAACTTCCTTTCCAGGAAAGGTACTGAATTCTGTGACTAGGAAGAGTTACAGGATCCGTCATGGAAAATGGAAACTGCAGCTTATTTTACTGCTCCGTACTGACAGCTGTACACATCCATCGTGGGAAGGGCTGGTCTTGTATTTGCCTGGTAATAGCAGACACATGTGGGAGGGGAGGCCTGGGGAGGTTGGAGAAGAAGAAGGGGGGAGGTGGATTGTAGCTCAGTGATTAGGAAAAGATGACCGTGACTCACCCTCCCCTGACAGTGCTGGAGAGAGAGAAGGAAACCAGTCCTTTAATCCTTATCATTGCTTCTGTGCCCGGCCTCGTTCTCGGACGTTTAAATTAAAGGATCAAATGTACAGCCTGGGAATCTTTCCAGATACGCTTTTGAAGCACTGTTTGACTGTTACACGACTGGTTGCGCTAAGAGAAGTGCAGCCTCTCTGTCCCTGCGCTAGTGAACGGATGCTTCTGGCTGGATTTCCTATTCCCAGTCATGGATTTCGGTTATTTCCCACTAGAGGATCCACATGATTCTGAGTTGCATCCCAGGTGTCATCCCCAGCTTCCTGCTGTTTGCCTTGGTGCTAGTCTGCTGTCCTGTGTGAGGAGATGGGAGCAGACAAATACTAAAAAAACCCCCCTGAACAGTATAAATGCTAGATAGCTATTCAGTATTGCTAACTTTTTAAAGCAGTCAGTATTGAAATGTATTATATCAGTGTGCCTGGCTTCCCTTTCCACATCTTTCCAGATAAAGCAGCTTGGCTGGGCCAAAGCCTTTTGCTGCAAAAGGTAGAATCTCCTGCCTGAAACATAAAGCTGAGGTCTCGGATACCAGCTGTCATTAAAGAAGCTTTGTAAATAAGGACGTGTTAAATCCACAGGTTGGCCTGACTTTAATTTTGCATAAATTTCCTGAAATCTCCTGGTACTTTAAATGAGTTGGGGTGTTCTCCAAATGTAATGTTAAACAGCTGCATAACAGCACTCCATGCAGTACCACTCTGGAAATAATTTATTTTGACTGATAGGTGAAGTTATACCTACACAAGTCCCCCTCACCCCCCAATCTACCTCAAATATACATTGGTATAATGCTTTTAGATCACTTGCGGTTGTGGATGTAAACTTATCTAGACGTACACAATATAATTTTTGTTCTCTGTGGATTTCTGGCAATTTGCTGGCAGAGGTAGAACACTCAGTGCAGCGCAGTGCTTTTGTTTACTGGCCTCTGCAGCTCTGTTACTGTGCTTGCCGAGCAGAACAGCAATATGCAGTTCTTGTAGCATCACTCCAGACAGCGCTAGACGTAGGATGGCACTCAAATGAATACAAACTTGAATTGTTTCTTTGATCTCCCCAGACTTCCCACAGGCTGCTGTTGCAGCTTTTTTCAAGGTCATCAAGTGCTGGTCATAAAGAAAACTCTGCATTTTGTGCCTGTGGTTGGCTGGCTGCAAAACATACCAGTCAATAAGGCGGTGGGAGAAAATCACTTTAGATCAGGCACTCTTTGAGTGTGAGGAAAAATAATTGAGGGCAAATTGTATCTTCTGGGTGTAAAAATGGGCAATAGCAACCAGTCTAATGTCCAGATAGTTCTGGAGTCTTAATGACTCTGCTGAAATCAACTATGATTTTAGTAAATCATGACGCAAATGTCCCTTTGGCTTTAAAGCTTAGGTGGCCTTAAGAGAATAAACATGTTTGTTGATACAGTCCAATTATTCTGCTCAAATTTTTAGCCTTAATGCGTCTGTTGAATTTTACCACTGTATGAACAGGATGAAATCCAGGGTATTCATGTAGTCCCAGATGTTACTGTGAGATAACTCTTATTCCCAGCTGTTATAAATTCAAGTGAAATAGCCTTTTCATTCAACCTAGCCAACAGCCTTTAAGCCAGAGATGAGACTTCAGCTGTTTGATTCTTTCGAAAAGCACAGGGATTATGTCTAAATGCTAGTTTAAAGGAAGACAGAGTAGTTATGTTAAACCAGCAAGTGATGATGCCACTAAAGTACCTCTCAGTCAAGTGAAATGTTGTTTGCGAATCATACTGGGATACAAATCCTGGGATTGCTAAACAAGAAGTCTATTGCAGAGAACGCATTAATATTCGTAAAGCACTTTGTGATTCCTGGAGGAAGGATGCATTATAAATAGATGTGTTATTATCAGCAAAGTTTATTTATGTGCTTTGAAGACGCTGTTTGTCAGAATCGGGTTGCCGTGAGGCTGAGTTCATTGTTCTGCCCAGCGTCATGTGCTGCACTTAGCCCAAGTGGGTTGGCATCACCTGGGGTCCCGCTGGCCAAGACCATTTAATCACCAAGTGTTCCATCACTGCTGAGCCTGCCAAGAACACGCTTGTGCAGTGGAAGTGCCCTGTGTAAGGTTTGTTGGTGTCCTAAAGTTATGTGACTGCCTAAATATTTCCACTTCTCTTGGTACAGAGAAGCCTAGAAATAACAAGACTTAAAGGAGATATTTGTGGTTTTTATCAGGCTCTGGTAGGAGTGGATGCAAGGCTTAAATCCAGAGTTTCTAGCTATTTCTAGAGAGGCAGTATTCTTCATGTTTTCTTTGTGTCTCCTTCCTTTCATACAAGGTTTACAAAATTGGATGTAGAGCCTCTGTCAGGGAACTTCTAATACTGCACTGCGGGTAGAAGACTCCAGTAAAATTAGTGGTGTTTCTTCCGAATAGATAAAAAAAGAATGACTTAAAACATTATCTTTGGCTAAATGAAAGAAATTGCTCTCCTCAGTTGTGTTCCTAACAGAAAGGCTGCAGTGTCTTTTCAGTGAGGTTATTGAAATAACCTTTTATATGCAGCACATCAATTAAAAAAACAAACAAACCCAAACTTTAGCTGTATTATTCTGATCTTCGGGAAGAACCGTAAACAAGTATACCAGAAAGTCCAACCAAGATATTTTAAAATATGCATTTTAAAGTAATTCTCAAGTCACCAAACAGCGTCATTTTCATCAAGAGGTATATGCAACTGACTAATTTAATATCTCTTCAATTGGATTCCGTGTGATTTCTTCTTTGTTTTTAACATCAGAACCTTTAGATAATTTTAAGCTTCGGACAGGAGGGGATGATTCCTTTATTTTCTCCTTATCAGCATCAGAAATAATTTTTTCTGGCTTCATACATTTTTTCTCAGTGCATTCTGAGCAGCTTTCTGGCAGTCAAGAATAACCAATCATCTATCTTTTGTAATGCGTTGTCTCTTTACTTGTATTCAGCCAGTTGGCAATTTGCTGCCTTGAGAGCAGCAAATAGTCATCATGTTAATTCATTTCTCTTGTTCTGTGCAGGCTGAGTGACATTAATTCATTCCTTTGCCCGTTTCACATCTGATTAAGGAATACTACTTCCAATGTAGAGATGGATTTGAGGAGCTGGGATTTCTTTCCTTAGGAGAATAGCTGTGTAATGGATCAGGACAGTACTTACAAGCAAGCAGAAGTCAAAATAGTTTCTGAGTATCAGCTAGTGGCAACATTTTATCTATAAAAAGCAATGTAAAAGTTACTTTATTTGTAAAAGAGACCTAGAATGTATTTTTCAGGGTAATTTTTAAAGCAAATACAAACATGCCAAACACAGAGCTATAATCCCCAGACCCTTAGGGGAAGAGATCTCCTTCTGATGTCAAAGAAATTTATAATCAAGGCAAAATATGTGTAATACTGTTTGCACATACCTTGTATGAGGATTTCTAGAGAAGGCTTAATGTTTGTGTTTGGTGGTCTATTACACGCTGAGATTTCCGAAGACGATTGCACCAAGAGTTACGAGCCTGCCCAAAATAGTATCCACTGCAGTGTAGATGTTCACATACCCTACAGGCAGTGCTCTAGGTCAGGAGTTAATAAAACTTACTGTCCTGTCTTGTACGTGTACAAGAGTCCTGAGCCATAACTCTTCAGTTATTTTGCTGCCCTCCTATGTACTGTTCTCTCTCTTAGATGTCAGGCTGTGATTAGCTTTAAACTGATGCTATGTTTTTGTTTCCTGTTTGTCCCATGAAGAATTTTCCATCTTAAAACCTGTATTACTTTCAGATCCTTTCTCTAATTGTAAGTTTTAATCATTAATTTTGTATGTCCTGACGGGTAAAAGTAGCACCTTTATTCTATCAGCATTCTCCTAAATCAAGTCTTGCATCTATAGCAGAAAAGAAACTTTGAGTTTGTGTCGTATTTATTTTTCTGTTTCCTGTGCTTGAGTCTGGAGATAGTAATATTCTGCCAAGTGATTCATATATTCTATGATTTACAGAGATAAGATAAAAATGTAAGAAAATAAGGAAAAGTAAAGCAGAAAATACATCTCTTAATATGGTGTCTTAGGTATTGTTATGGTACTGTGACTGCCAGGGAAATCAAGCTTATATTTTAACTTCATAAAACGTATGGAACTTTTAGAAGCGCAGAAGATAAAAACAAGTTCTGCCTTGCCCTGAAGACTCAGTGAAAAGAGCTGGAAGGTGTCCGCTGTCCTGCTGCCTCAAACCTCAGCCGGAGCCATGGGTGCTGGCACGAGGTGCTTGGCCTTGACGAGGTCACCAAGCGAGGCCAGCCCGGATGGAGCAGCTCTCCAGAAAACATCTGACTGTGCTGCGCATCCCAGCACCTGCGGCAGGAGATAACGCCATCACTTTTCCCTTATTCTGGTTGTTTCTTTCAGTCTCACTGGAGCTGCACAGTGTGATAACTCACACATGGACCTATCTCCATGGCAATGATTTGAAGTTCTACCCTGGCTGAAGGCCGGATCAACTGGAGAACAACAGTGTATGATTAAAGTGTTTTCTCTGGGAAAAGGAGAGGGGCTTAGTGCCCTTTCCCATCAGTTGCTTAAGGCTGCTGTAGTTTTCCTTTGACAGCTGGTCGTACCTGCATCAAACATGTTTCATAGCTCTGAATTCCTACCTCTCAGGGCAGTTGATACTCTCTTTGAAATTAGCTCTTCAGCTTATAACTCCGAGTAAAAATCTTTGACCTAATGTGCACAGGCTTCACCACTTGAGAGTTTGACCATAGACCTTCATCTGTACGTTGTTGCCATCCTAAGGTTCTGTTGTTATCTACCCGACAGCTGAGGCTAATGCTGTATTCTGAATTATTATAATGCCACGTTTACAGAATAATGATGTTAAAAAAGCAAGTGCTGTTCAGTTAAGATTCTGATAGCATGTTAAATCTTGAAAGGGATAGCTACTAATGCACAAAGTGTTGAAATATATGTACATTACTGTCTATTTTTTGACTGTAAAATATGAGAGTAATGCCAGGCAGTATATCAGCAGCAGTTATCAGCTGTCACCATTTGTTTTAAAGATTACTAATTGCTCTATTACAAGCAACTGTTTTCAGAGCAGACAACACAAATAACTGACTCTTGCTGTTTATTTGGAGGCAGTTTGTTTAATGACAAGTAATTCCAAGAGCATGCAATACTGGCCAGTTAAGAGAGTAAAACAGCTTTATTTTGTGTAAAAGCTTTCAGGCAAACTGTATCCCCAGACACCTCGTGGTTTTGTCATATGGTCTGGTTAAAAAAGAAAAAAAAAAAAAAAGAGATTAACCCATTCTGAAAGATCTGGGGTTTGCTTTGTTTGTGTAATTTTGAAGAGACTGGTTCATGACAGCAGTTTAGGAATACATTTGGGTATGAGGGACCAACCAGCCCTGTGTGCAGGGGTATTGCTTTCTCAGTGATTAAAAAACTTAGCTTCAGGGAAGGGGAGACAAGATATGCTTCCAGACTTTTAAAAGTAAGTGATTTGCTGAAACAGAAGGAGAAGACTGTTCCAGATGGCAGGATTTGCAGAGAGAAAGGCTACCGTATTTAACAGCAACAAGATTAACTGAATGGGCCAACAAGAAGCAAATGTTAAACCAAAACAGAGAGCAGAGAGACTGGAGGGGCTCAATGTACAAATTGTCCAGAGCTACAGCTTGAAATCGGTGTGTGACTCAGAAGTTGTTTGAGAGTTGTGCAAACACGGTCATGCTTTTGCTCAAAAGGAAGAATGAAAGGAATGGCTGTTCCGAAATCCGAAAGGGGAGCTGTAATTGAGAGAAGAAGAGAAGGTGCTGCGAAAGACTCGAGGTGCTGATACGTGTAGGGTTGCAAGCATAAAGGAGAAGAAAAAAAAAACCATGGCCTTTTGTGTTGTCAGGACCTTTAGGAGTTTTCTCTGTTTACCTTTCAAGACATCTGTATCTCTTTGGCTTCAAAAGTCACGAGGGAGGCTGAAGGTAATCACACAAATCATTGGCAAGTTTGTGCTGGTTTCCAGGGGAGATGCGCTGTTGATAGCTGCAGCCACTGGGTGAAGCAACAGGCTCAACCCTCTGCCTTCCCTGTGAGGTGGCTGTTTGCTCATCTTACTCAGAAGACCTGGAGTTTTGAAGGAAGTAGATGTGTGTGAAACAACCAAACGCCATACCAGCCTCATGGTAGTTGTAATCTAACATCTGCAGGTCTCTCAAAATGTTTGTGTAGGAGTGGAAGGGCCGAGGCAAGGGTTGCATTTCCTGCAGTTGTGTTGGTCAAGGTCAGGGAAATGAAGGCGAATGAATCCCTCCATCCATCCTCCTCCGTTTGTGCATCCACGTAAGCAGAAGCACAGAAACAAAGTTATACACGAGAAAGAGTTAAACATTGACGTGGAAATTTATGGTCTTAATATCATCGAATATAAAATGTGCAGATGAAAATGTGCTATAAAAATACTTGCACTATCCGTGCTGTTTCCTTCTGTGCATTTATTTTCCTGTCTGGATCTATCTGAATTGCTTCTGCTCTCAAAACTGTCTCACCTTATATGTCTGAACTGTGTATTCATGTTTAACTTAGATCAAAGTGTGATGTCATAATTATCTGTGGACTTTCTTGTATATTTGGCTTTGTAGTGGGCTGATGATCTGACCTATAACTGACAGCACAGGTCTGTAAATTACTATTACACTATGAACAGGAATAATAGCAGGCAGTAAGGCTGGTAATAAGCTGCATTTTTATGTTATTCAGTAACAGCAGTGTTTTATCACTCATTTATTGAGGAAAAATTAATGAGTACAGTTCCTGCCAAAGACACAATATGCAGTTCACCATTGACACATAAGTAGTATGTCAATTTATAATATTGTAGGGGAAAAAAGTAATTTAAAGGATATGAGTAATCTAATGAAAGACTAAAACGATTAAAAATAAAACCACAGCATAACAGCGATGCACAGTCTGATATGTACAGCCTTTGCACTGGTGCGGAGTGCACTCCTTCCTTCTTCACCCCCACTCTGCCTAGATGTAAACTCTGCATGTTTCAGTTCTTTGCCTTTGCCAAGTGTATAATGATTTCTAAAAGACACAACAAAGAAAACTAAAAGCTCAGGGAGTTCATAGAGATGGCAGGAATTTTCACTATAGGTGCTGTGAAGAATCCTGATTGATTTTATACCCCCTGCCCTTCCAGGAGCGCTCCTGCCATGTTACAGAGTAATGGCTGATGAGCAGATTATAAGCATTTAAAAAAAGGCTTTTATACATGCTTTTATGATATGCAGAACAAAAGAGCTTATGCTATTCATGCATTTTGCCAAAACATGGTCAAATTTGAAAAGGAAATGTTTTAACTTGTTACCAAGTTAATGGCCTGCCTACAAAAATAGGGGCTGAAAAGCTGTTGTTTATGGCCAAGTTTCATACCTCTGAAAATGCAGACTTTATTTTGAGTTTGCTGAACACGTAACTACACTGTTAATCGTGAGAAGCAAGATAATGAGTGCATTTTATGTAAGATATTATTAATGAAACATTACTTTGTGCCTTTTTAAAAAAAAAAAAAACAGCACAGAACTGTGCTGTAAGGAGTCAGTTCTTGCCCTCCCAGCTCCTTCTTTAGCTGTAACTGAGACAAAGGCTGGGTGCTATTGGTGTGGCAACCAAACCAACTCCCCCAATGCATTAAAGCTGCCTTTTGTCTCATGGAAGAGCCTTGGGTTATCCCCACTGTGACCTGCTGAAGTTGTAAACACTGCACATGCCAACACATGCTCTCCTGGGGAAAGAAAAAGTTACTGGCTTGAACCAGGGCTTTGTCTCTGGTAAACTCTCGAATCACCGTAGCACAAGTGCTTGCAGAGGGGACAGTCCACAGGCTTCTGCCTCCCATTGAAACAAATGCTTGCTTCTAACCTTATCCAGGAAAAGAGGGAGCGGATGCCTTTCAGGACACATTTTGCTTCTGAACAAGTACATGGAGGAGACCAGAAACCTGGTTAACTAATGCTCTGTGTCTTGTGGTTGAGTAATAGTGATGCCTAACATGGAGACAGTATTTCAGCAGACAAGGACTGGTGCCGGTCTGATGTTTGAGAGGATATACTGGTGCTCAGTATTCATCAAGGATAATATTCACTGCTGTAGAAGGCCTTTCTTTGAACTGTTGGATCATTTAAATACTGATATACTCAGTGATGCACCCCAGCTTAAGGCAGTCACCCCAGCCAAGTGTTTTTTAGACATGTTTCTATGAAATTACATTAAAATAACAATACCAGGTAAAGTCCTTCTGGATTACAAGTAGGGTAACTTTTGACTAAGCTGGAGAGTATGAAATTAGCAACTGTGATGGTCAAGTGTTTGTGGTGAAGTTTTACTTTACAGACTGTCTGGAAAGGGAAACAAGATAGGAATGTTAAGCCCACCGTTGTGGAGATGGTTGAAGTCCTTGTCCTCGATAGGAATGTTAAGCAGTGTTGCATGGTGCACTCAGTTGTCTTGGCAAAAGGTCTGTGCTCTAGTATTTGGTGGCAGAAAAAAGAAAACCATCAATGAACTATAGACATTACAATATGGCAAATTAAAAGTATAGTGTGGAGCTAAGCATGTGTTTGGTGACTGAACATAGGGGTACTCCTGATCCCCCAGCCTCTCATCTCTCCCGTTTTGGAAAGAAGGTGGATTTCACAGCCGGCACATGCCAGCCTCTCACTGGAAAAACCTTGGCTCAAATTTCATGTTAACTGCCTCTTTCCTGCCCTGTTTGCCAGCTTACACTACTGTTTTTACAATAAGCTCAGTAAAATTCAGCCTTTGAAATGCTGAAAAAGACTTTTGTTTCGTTTTAGCTGAGCTATAAATGGGGGAGCGTTCTGAGATTACTTGTTTCTGACTGGAGTGCAGAGCCACTTCAGCCACGTGTTTGTCATCAGAGCCTGAGCTCATTTTAATCTGGCGGAGCTGCTTAATAGCGAAACTACACTGTGGAGAGCAGCTAGTTGGTAAATAAATGAAGAGAAACCCAGCTATCACAAAGCAAATATCCGCAAACGCCTTGTGGTACAGGTTTCATACAAGAAACGGTATTTCTCAGACTTCTGCTATGAACTTTTTCCCTGTGAGAACAGTCAGGCAAGGAACGGGTTACCCAGAGAGATCGTGCTGTGTCCATACTTGGAGGTATTTCAGACTCGATACGACAAAGGCCTAAGTAGTGTGGTCTCACCTCAGAGATAGGCCTGGCTTGAGGTGATGATTGTAGTAGAGGCTTCCTGAGGTCCCTTCCAGCCTGAATGTTCCTGTAATCCTATGAAACTCTTCAAAGTGAATTAAAATGATATAAGAATGGATGATTAGGAAGAGATGTGTGTAGTGTTCATGATCTGCAAAATTTCTGTATTATTTATTTAACAGCTCAAAAGTGCTACTTTGGTGAAAATGGGTATCAATTGCATTCTACATCAGCTTCGCAAAGCAAGCTTAGGGACTTCCGATCCTTCCATTTCAGTTGCATTTCCAGAATTTTTGCCATCATATATACAGGAACACTTGCAGAAGTGATCTCCAGTTATATTAGCAGCAACTCTCTTTGAATCATCCCTAAGGAAATCAGTGCGTTGGTCCAAGGAATGACATGGTATCAGTGGAGAAGAGTTGAGGACTGACTTTTGATACTGGAAGTAGTTTACACATTCACATCTTTCCTGATTTGTACTATTCAGTTGGCAGGACGTAGTGATTTGGTCTGTGATTACTTCCGAAAGTCAGGCGAGGGAAGTTGCTATGAAATTGAGTTTAACAGTAGCTGGCGTTAATGCTTTAGTGAGGATTTTCAGAGAATTTGGAGTGGTGGTGTCTTGGTGACTTTCGTGTTTAAAGCGGAGAAAAGGGAAAAAACATGTCCTTGTCACCTGCAAACCCCATTTATCAAGCAGCCAGTTGGAACAGATTTTGGAGCTAACAGACCCCACTATTGTTCTAGTTATTTCCTTGCTTCAATTCTATTTTGATATTTTCAGCTCCACATTTATGAAACATTTGTTTTCATCCTAAGAGATGGTCTGTTATGTGACCCCAGGGACATGTTGGAGCAAACTTCACTTGTTAATTTTGAATCTGTCCTTGCCAGGTCATGCCTCTTATGCCTTTAAATTATCTTCCAGAAATCGCCCCAAAGCTCAAAGCTTGTACACGAAGCAACTCCCTTAATATAAGCAAATGATAAAAGTGAACAAGACAGCTTAGAAATCCACGACATATACAGGTTGTTGGTGATGGAAACAGACTGATACTTCTCTTTACGCAAAATCAAAGTTGCATAGTGCATGAACTGCTCGTGTTTCATGTTTGGTGAATAAAATTAGTGAGGTGATAAAATTAGTGAGATGATCATGATGGAAGTAGTATGTGATTATGTTCTTTTCCATTAGCAATTTTGTCCAGGAGCAAACTGGCCTTTTGAAAAGCAATTAGTAAACATGAATGTCCTTTGAGAGATAAAAGAAGAGCCACTGTGGCTTGCTTTGAGATAGCAGCAAAAGTTTGTTGCGAGTCTGCTAACAGTTGGTGTCATAGTGAAGGGACATAATGAGATAATCTTTCATAACACAGATCTCGGAATAGGCCAGTGTTGCATACCACGTCCTCCCTATGCTGCTAGATGCTTTGCATGAGTAAGATGTTAATGAAGTTGTTGCCATCCATTTTGGCCTGACATGGAAATAAAGCCTTACTGCTTTCTGTATCTCTCGCAAAGCATTCATCCTCCTTTCTACAGACGGATCAGCACAGATTTCCATTTCCTCGTAATGATCCTTTGGGGAAGCATGAGTCCCTAGGGGCCTCTCGTTTCATAGACGTTTCGTTTAAGTGCATATCAGCAAAATGTTTCTCCGAAGAAGTGCTGACAAGTTTTCAGTCTGAGGAACAGACAGTCCCAGGACCATTGCAGAGCTCTGCTTTCAGCTTTATCTTTTACCGGTATAAAGTGTAGGATGTGACGTAAGTGAAATCGCACAAATAACTTGTCTGTCAACAGAATTGGGTCGTAAACATCTAGAGACCTTTCTGTCAGAAATTTTTTAAAAACAATATTCCAACCTCTACTGACATCAAACATGCACCAGCTTGTTTATGGCACTTGAGGAGCGGTGATAATTTGAGGGGCTCTAAGAGAATGGACGTTAACAAGAGAAGGGAATGGGAGACAACATTCCCCCCAATCACTCCCATTTTCTTCTGTGCCTTAGCTTTATTGTAATACTAACAGGAATTTCTGAAAACTTTAAACAGCTCTAGAACAGTGAGCGTTACTGGGGAGCCCAGGCAGTAGCGTGGTTGGAATGGGAAGGATCAGTTCTGTGCATGTATGAATCTGAAAACGTGCTCTATTATTTCCTTGACAAAAGTCTACTAGCTGTTGTGATAGAAGGCAATTTCCATTTGGATGTCCATGGAATATAAAATGAGTCATGTATTTGTTTGGAGGAAGAAAAAAAGTGCTGCAATGTTGTATAAAGTGGTGCTAAAATTAGATATGTCGACAGTGTATTGAAATATATAAAATATTTTGCTTAAAACCACAAAATGATAGTATGTTAATATCAATAAACTACAACTAAATGGGAATTTTTTTGCCTACTTTCTATTTTCTCTTGATTCATTGTCTTGTACACCAAGGATTTGGCCAATTTGTCTGTGTCACTCCTAACGAAGATGTCCCGGGCATGACTTTGTAGTCTTTGCTAGCTATCAAACGTCCCGAAAGGGCATCCCACTTTTCAGCATGAGATCAGCCCTTTGTTTTTTTCAGCCTGCGTTCTCCTCCTCATGACAGGATCATATATAAAACCCAGGAAGAGTTCAAGGTTTGCAGCTAGGATCCTCACTGTATTGAATTACGAAAACCACTTCTGAATTTTGATTTTCTCCTGCTCATTGGGCAGTTGCTTGAGTGTCCTCAGCTGCTTTTTTTCCCCTTAAAACAGCTGTGTTTGCAGATGAAGAGGACCAGATTCAACAAACTGTGGTGCTTCCAAGTGTTACTCTGTGTATGATCTTGGTGAAAGCGGATGGTCATCTGACTATCAGTTGCTTTTTGCAATACCCTAGGATGTTTGTAGTGGGCTAGAGGCCACAAGTCAAACCGGTGCTTATTTTTATGGCAGTGTTTTTTATGGAAGAAAAGCAAAGCAGCCCTGAAAGCATAGGGGAGCAGAGAGTGATGCTAGTCTGATTTTGTTGAGACGCACTACAGTATCTTCATTTCAGGAAACCAAGTAGAAACAAATGACAAAGAGTGAACAATTTGTACTTCTGTGGCATCCTTAATATTTGGTGACATTAATTTTATGTTTATCCTTTTAATTCAAAAGTATCCTGCAGGTATTGACAAATATTTTCATGGAATCATAAAATCATATAGGATAGTTTGGGTTGGAAGGGACCTTTAAAGATCATCTAGTCCAACCCCCCTGCAATAAGCGTGGACATCTTCAACTAGATCAGGTTGCTTAGAGCCCCGTCCAGCCTGGCCTGGAATGTCTCCAGGTCTGGGGCATCTACCACCTCTGTGGGCAAACTGTGCCGGTGTTGCACCACCCTCGTTGTAAAGAAAAATTCTTCTTTGTATCTAGTCTAAATCAATCCTTTTTTAGTTTAAAACCATTACCCCTTGTCCTTTTGCAACAGGCCCTATTAAAAAGTTTGTCCTCATCTTTCTTATGAGGCCCCTTTAACTACTGAAAGGCCTCCATAAGGTCTCCTCAGAGTCTTCTCCAGGCTGAGCAACCCCAACTCTCTCAGCCTGTCCTCACAGCAGAGCTGTTCCAGCCCTCTGATCATTTTTGTGGCCTCCTCTGTCCCCTCTCCAACAGGTCCATGTCTTTCCTGTGCTGAGGCCTCCAGAGCTGGACACAGGACCCCAGGTGGGGTCTCACCAGAGCAGAGCGGAATCACCACCCTTAACCTACTGGTGAATCCCATCTGACTCCAGCAAGCCCGGTGCCCCGTGTAGGCCATCATATTATTGAAAAAGCCAAAATTGGGGCAGTGACACGAGCCATGGAGCCATGTATTAATAGACTGAGTCTGTCTGTTACTTCTAGTGCCACTACCTGTAACTGGAAGGAGAGAAGAAAAAATAACCTGTGCTCCTGATTCCTTCACCAACTGTCCCAAGGCCCTGAAATCTCTTGGTTGCCATTGAACTATGTATTGCGGCCTCATTGACACCTGTATTAAAAAGTCTGCTCTTCTGTAAATGTGATGTAGACTGAGGGGTTTCTTTATGCACTACAGGAAATATATGTGTTATACAGAAGTGTGAGTAGTTCAGCACTGGAATGGGTGCCCAGTGAGCCTCTGCAGGCTCCATCCTTGGAGACGTCCGAACCTGATCTACCTTTGAGGTTAGCCTCCGAAGTTGGACCAGATGTCCTCCACAAGTCGCTCCTCAACCTGAATTACTCTTGTCTAAAACCAGGATCTCCTGCAGCTGATTTAAGCAAGTAAAAACCAGAGCAGCTGTCTACAGCCCAGGTCTGGGGGGACTTGTTGTCCCTGTGGGCTAACTTAAATTTAAGTGTGCCTCCCATGTGCCTCATTGGTGTCTCTCTTGTTTTCCATGCCTACAGCACTACTTGTCATGTTTCTTGGCAATGTTCTTCGTACTCCAGGGACAAACCCTGTCACCCTTAACTGCAGTAGTAAATCTTCCAGTAACTGTAGCTACAATTTAATCTCAGGTCACTGTTGCCATCTACTCATTCCCACAGATGGCACCTCACACATATCTCCTTGGTTAAATTCGCATGCCTCTGTTTTCCATGAAATTTGTATTTTTAAATGTACAAGTAAACTCTTTAGGCTCATTCCTTATAGAATGGTTATGCTCTTATGTATGTGCACTAAACTAGTGAATACCGTTAGTTAACTTTAAACAGTTAAATCTCGAATATTCTCAGATAATAACCTAAATAGGTAGATACAGTGCATAATAAATATTGCTTGAAATATAGAATGTTGGTTGTACTAGATTTGTTGTTTTGCTGTACAAAGTGAAGCTAAAATAGAGTGTGGGACTTTGCAAGCTGCTGTCTCAGGATAAATAAAATGAAACTTAAGAGCCTAGATTTTGACGTCATTGTTTTAGAGAACATTGCAGGTAGCCTGTCCTTGTGCAGGAACATTTGTCTGAGGGTTCTAAAATTAACTCTTGTTGAAAGAACAGAGCTTTCTGAAAATAAAATAAAATTTGAAGAGCCTTTGAGTGATAGACAGCTGCTGAAAGAAATATTAGAAATATAACATCATGCAAGATTCTAGTGAGAATTTGTAGCTTTCAGTTGCAGTACAGAAAAATCACAGATCCTGTGGGTATTTTGAATACATAAATCATTAGCATTCAGTCTTAGATTGTTAGAGTCATTTTACATGTCATGATTAAAGTAATTTTGCATATAATTATATAAACTCTTTTGATTTGGCCTGATGTATTCTTTTAACACCAGGCATTAAGCTGTGTTCTCAGCACAGTAAAACACAAGATTTTATTTTCGATTTCCTTACAATTTAGTAAAATGTCAGAAAGTAGTTACTGAAACTAATTTATAACATTTTTATACATCCCGGAAAGAGAAGATCCTGTTATTTGTTAAATCTCTCGTAATGTCTGCTAAGGTTGGATAAGATATCTGCTATGAGACAGGTTTTGAAACGTAAGTTTCAAACACTTGGAAGTCTAAAATACTAAAAAATATGAAGAAGAATGACAAAACAGGAACAAATAATCTTTCATTTGGTTTGAGATTGTATCTATCCATTTTTATTTTGACTAGCATTTTTTGAAAGAAAACTATTTAATGAAATTTCAAGTTTGGCTCTTAGAGTGGAACACAGCATTCCCCCCCTGGTGATAATACCCTGTTGTATAAAGTTTGATACCTGTGAATTGTGAATTTTATGAAATGCAAATTCTTGTGAATTTGGAATCTGTGATCTTTTAAGTGAACATAATTTTAATCACCATGTTAATAAAAAACAGTGGTATTTAAATATAGATTTAGAAACGTATATTTTTTTTGAAGAGGAAGACCTGCTGTAGCTAAGTCGTGAGAGGATGAAACCACAAAGAACCAGAGCAGTGACTTGAAGATGGCTGGTTTTGTCTTGCTCTTTTATTTTGTAACTTCGTGAACTCCTGCTACCCTGTTTCTGCAGATCTTGGCAGAGGAGTAAGTCTGCTGTCACAAAGTGTTAGGTGAAGCTGCCAAGCAGGCAGAGCAGCCCCTGCCTCCTGTAATCTCTTCCTGCAGGCAGCTACCACTGCTAGTCCTTGCCTGGGTTATGTATTTTGCCCCAAGGAGAGCCTCCTGGTACTGGTTGCTGTTGCAAATTGCTCCCTCTTCACTGACAAGCTAGTGACCACAAAGTGGTCTTGGGAAGTTAGGACTAGCTTTGGCAGATGGCACTAGTGTGGTTTTTGTTTTGTGGGTTGTTGTTGTTGGTTTTTTACCTTCTGCCTTTAGGACAGGAAAAATAAACAGCAAAGTTTACTTGTGTTGTCACTGACATAACATATTTCTGTTGCTAGAATATTTTCTTGATTTTTTTTCAAGGTGTTGGCATTCAGATGTCTTCTGTTGCCTAAGTGGGATCTAATTTTATTCTTGTGCAGCTTTACGTAATTCCTGTGTCATTGATGAGATGGAGCTGTTAAGACTCAGAATAAGGTGAATAATGTGTGAGTAGTAGGAAAACATCCCCTTACTATGGTAGGAGAAAAGAAAAAAGGGCATCAATTATCATTGCTTAGGTTTAATACCTGCAGTATATGGTCATGGTTAGATTTTGCTGTAGTATCTGAAATTATGATCCTTCTTTAATGAGGATGATTAAGAAATAGTTCTGTGAGACAAAACCCACAAAACCTACTTTGGTGGCAATCACCCGTTGGTGCTAGGTTTTGCGTTCCTCTCCCTGCCTTTCCCTCAGTGAGCCAGTAATGGCATTTCCAGGCTCTTGCACCTGGACACTTGTGCTTTCCAAACGCATCTATAATCTTGGAATTTGTGGACTCTTAATGGTCTGCTTAACTGGATTGAAACTGGCCAATTGATTGAAGAGCAAGAGATCTGGAAGACAGACAGATGGACAGAGACCAATACATAAACCATACTACCACAAGAGCATTGCATCTTCAGGAAAAATTAAGTCTGAAAATAACTCTCTCAAGGAGAGAGTTATTTGCGTAGCTATGCAGATTACATACCTCCACGATACTTTTAACACATTTGATAAGATATGGAAAAAGCCAATGTTTTGTCCTGACTTGCTAGAAGCGCAAGTAGTGGGGGAATCTCCTATTGGAATGGGAGACATCTAATAATGAGGGTGACAAAAAAACAGAAACTGGAGCAAATCTTGGTGTTGGGGGAAAAAAAAAAAATGAGTAGTGCAAAGTCTGCAGAGTTTAATGGGGAAATAAATCGACTGTTTTGCCAGACTGATACCAGCTTTTCCCAAGCTGTCCTTCCTTTGTTACTTGACGGTGACCACTTTAAGGGGTGGCAGAGGAGACATGAGTATGTTTAGACCACTCCATATTTCACCACCCTGCAGAGGCTGACAGCCAGAGTACCGAACATGGAGATAGACTCAGAAATATATCGCTGTTCTTGAACTTTAAAGTGCTACTAAAATTAACTTGCATCCACAAGAAGCTGTCTGATGTCTTGCATCTGGCACCTGTGACCAGTCCCTTTGGGAATGTGGGCCAGCAGCCGAAACCAGATGCCTGCCACTGAGTGGGAGCTTCTCGCAATCATGCAGGTAGTAAATGCAAATTTTTTTTCGTATCTTTAAATTTTATTTGTCTATATAATATTTTCTGTTCTAAAAGATCATCAAGAAGGCCCTTCAGCAAGGCCTGTCAACACTTTACTGTAGAGATGGAAGATGGAAAAGAAAGTGGACTGTTAACATTAGAAAGTCTCATGGCGCCATGCAAGGCAGGATATCATGTTTAGACGTAGTTTTGTGGTGTGTGATCCCATTCCAAGACTGAAGTCAAACTCAATTATTTAAAGTCACATCCATGTAGGTATAACTGTAAAAATGTCTGAGACTACCAACTCATTTCACGTGAGGTACTGAATAGGCTTTATTGCTTTTTAGTGGACGTACACTCTAAGTTAATCACAGCCATCACCACGATATTAAAGTACTATACGCACATGTATGCACACCCTTGAGGATCAAATTGGTATGTAGGAAGTAATGCCCTTACATCTCTCTAGAGGGTGGACTCTAAGCCATTTTCGTAATAGCATTTTAACAATCCATTAAGAGCCTGCAGTCTTCTTAGTGATGAAATCCATCACTTGCTCAGGATGTGTCCTTTAATGCAGCAGTCTTGCTTAAAATCACTGCTTATCCAATTATTATTTTTTTTCGCTTGGTTTGAAGCCAGTATCAAAAAGTATAACGTCCGCCTGCCAAGTAAATAGAAAAATCCATCAGTCCCTGTTTCCATTTGCCAAGTCTAGGGTATTATCGTCACATTTGGGCTTTTTATTTTCCTGGTAATAGCAATGTTTCAGTTTGCCCTCACGTTTAAATACAGATGTAAATTCATGCATTTGCCAGTGTTACTCAGTGAAGTCTGTCATCGTGTCAGTGTTTGTTCAGCCTACCCAGCGACCTAGCACTTAGCAAGCAGCAAAGCTTTTCCTCTTAATAATAGCAACAGTTGCTGGAAGAGCTGATCACCCCTTTACGAAGAATAGAGTGGCCATGTTTCACCTTAGAGCTGATGCTCCTTGATGCAAACCGTAACAATAAGATATGTCTGATGTTGCTCAGTGTACTAGTTCTTGATTCTGAGATGGCAATAAAGATGGAGGTGATGCATTTTCACATTTCTCTGAGGAGTCCTTCTCCCGCATGAAGGGGGAGAGAGTGAGCTCCTTTCCATCAATGTGGGGTTGGAGGTGAGCAGTTGTTACTGATGCATGCTCGTACTTATTTTTTACAAATATCTGGAAGATGGTGTTGCTCAGATTAAAGTTCAGTTCATAGCAGGTAAATCCCACGCTTATTGCAGTGTTCAGACAGAACACTAGATAGATGATGGGGAGTAGAGAGGGGATAGTAGGGCTTTAAAAATAAGGTAATGGATTCCTTCTGGTTTCATTAAATACTTACCTGTAAAATTTGGTACATTTATATGCATCTATTTGCCATGCTCTAGTACAGGAATACTGCTGAGATATTGTCATCCGGCAGTGTGGTCCCCTATCACTGCGATCCCTCATTACTGCTCTTACTGGGTGACAGTTTGTGTGTTTCTTCATCCATTTTTACGTGTCTTGGCTGGGGCCTCGTGGGAAAGGCTGCCATGGCAAAGCCAGAAGTATTTCTCCCAGCCTTCCATCATTTGTTCACTGCTCTCTACCATCCCAGGCTTAGGCCTTCACTGTGCCTCAGGGAAGCACTGTGGTAGCTTGTGCCTTCTAGCCTGATTCAGAAAAATACCCTTTTTCTCAGGTGGTCACTTAGTAACAGGGGCTGCTAAGATACAGGGAGCAACCCAGCTGGCGATAGGAACTGCTGCAGGAGAGCGATGAGCAGTCAAAGAAAACAAGATGCTGTGAATAATTTTGTTAAACAGAAGATGGAAGTATTTGGCTTGGAACCCATTTCAGCTAAGAGTCAGGACAATTCAGTAATAGCAAAGAAAAAGAAAAGGACGGGTGAGCAAGCTCTAGATTATGGTAGTTCTCAGTCTGGAACTAGAGTAGGTCTTAGAGCCTGTGTATTTTCTTTGACTGACATCTTGCATAAGTGCCTTCAGATCTGCTCCTTCCATTTGTTAAACATTAAAAAATGAAATAACATGATCTTATATATTTTTTTTTCTCTCAGTATTTTCTTATCAGTGTGTCCATCTGTAAGATATTTTACCTGTCAGATTCTCATATTCAGCATGGAATCTGGAAATGAAACTGAGTTGCCTTTTTTTTTTTCCTAAGTGTGCATTATTGTAAGTAATAAAATTACCCCCATAGTATTTTGTACCTTAGTTACAAAAGATACAGTATTCCGATTTAAATGGCCATTGGCCATCAGCATCGCTTATATGCAGGACTAGGTGCTCTCACTTACTTCAGGCACCACCTGCTTCTTCAGATGTCTAAAATGAAGCTAGAGAGACCTTATTCTGCTCTTTATGCAAAATGTTAAGTATTGTGGGGTGGGACTCGCTCAGCCAAGTTGCATATGATCAGAGCTATATACTATAAGCCAATACCTAAACACTTGGGACTCCTTGGGGTGATAAAACTAAAAGCTGTCACTTAAGTAATAGCTATTGCTTGAGGAAATACAGTGGACGAGAAATATGAGCAGTGAAAATACAACATTTTGGCCATTACTCCACAAGAAGACACAGCAGAAGATAAAATAATTGGAAATGGGTAAAGAAAGAAGGAAAATTGTATATGCTTTTGTGTGTTTGTGTGTATATACACATCTATAAAGGAGTCGTGGTTGGAAAACTGGGCCTCAGCAACAAAAGGTAAGAACTCCATGTTTAGGGGGAGTTTTCATTCATTCCTTCCTAACAGCAGAACATAAATACAGACTTTTGTCACACTCTTGCACAATAGTTGAGTGCTGTTAACATTAGAAATGCCTAAGCTATTGTTGTCTGTTACTGTCACTGGTCTGTACTCCCTTCTCTTCTGTCTGTAGTGGCATTCACACCAGTTCCAAATAACGTAGCGCAAGAGCAAGGTGTCAACAGAATTTATGGGCCTGTTTTAAAGACTGTGTTCAAAAGATGAGATACCTGCTCAAAGTCAGTGCAATTACAGTGCTGAAAACTGATGCAGTGGAAAGATGAATTAAGCCCCATGCCTTTATTTTTCATCCTTTTGTCAAAAAATTTCTGTGGTTGGTAGCTGAAAAAAAAAAAAAAGGCAAAAAATCATTTGGATGCCTTGTTTGTGTACGAGTGTTGAGTTCTTCAGTGAAACATCAGACAGCTCAGGCCACTGGAAATGGGGCTGGGGGTAGAGAGGTACTTGTAATGGCATTTGTTCCTTTTGCTAATTTAAAGGGAAACTACAAACTCCAGTGCTTCACTGTTCATCACTACCATCTGCCAACAGAGTGGCTGGTTATCTGTGTGTTCTGAGCTCTCTCTCATTCTTTCTGTAAAATTATATTGCTTTTGTTTTCACATTCTCCTTTCGGCTAGAATAAAAACTACTCAGCAGTATGTTAGACCATTCCAGGTCTTTCCCAGATCACTTTTATGGTAATAGGTTGATGTGAAAAGAAATACAGATCTGCAGTGGGAACGTTTATTAATGTATGCCGTAAGCCACTCTAATCAGACATGCTATGATTTTTTGTACCATACATAGTGCTGCAGGATATGAAGAGAAAAGCAAAGCTTCTGTGTACAGTCACACAATGGTTCAGAATCCCAGAAATTTAAAACGAGAAAAGTCCACTAAGCCATTTTACCAAGTCCCCTCAATCCCATCTGTTTTGTTCCCTGCGGTCTTATTTCCCTGTATTTTCTGTACTCTCATCCTAAATGCATCACGGGATGGGCTTCTGCTGTTCCCTTTGGGAGGCAGTGGCAGAGCCTGCGGGGTCATCACTTTGGGTGACACCTTCTGAGAACTGTGCAGAACCTCCCTGGCTACTGTGCTGCTTCTCGGGGGTGAGCGCTGCCTGTTCATTTCCAGTTGGAATTGTGGGAGTTGCTGATCTACCACACCAGGTTAGGTTCCTTTGTTTAAAATATACTAGGGGGGGATCGGCTCAAAATATGAATGTTATACATTAAGTGTGCTTTGATTTTTAAAGGTGATATTCCAGGATACTGTAATTGGCACCTTTTAAATTTCTTTATACAATTAGTATGATCACACTTGCCATTGTTACTCAAAACAATCAGAATCTTGATTTCACCTTTGCTGCCGGTCTGTGTGAAGAACAGGAGACTTTGGAGGACCCCTGCCAAACTAAGTCATTCCACAGGTGTAATTGCTTTGTTCAAATATGCGTCTGTTCTGCAGGTCCACTCTTAAGACCAGATATTGAAGAGTTCTTTTCTAATGTCAACGGAGTGAAAACCAAGGGAGAACAGTTTTCTTCTCTCTTCAAACTCCTTTATTCTTTTGTGGAAGGAAGTACCACTGAGTAAGCTGTAAGCCAACTGTTTTCCCCTCTGGGGATTTTGGTGCAAGAGAACTGCTTTTTAATGATAAGACAAAGTTATTTTCCTTATTTTATAATTGGCAGAAGCAGTGTGTATGTAAATGACTTGTCAGTGAGACAACTGAAAAAAGAATCCATTACATTTCATTATTAGTAGCAATAACAGGAGTAAAATTTACATGATGATAGCCTTTAAAGATCGTAATTAACACTGTGGCTTGACTGTATGGGGAACTTTGCACAAATCCGTAAGTTGGAGATTTTGTGATTCAAGGGTGCAAGCATCTGAAGGGTAGGGAGATGTCTATGAAATACATACACAAAGAAATGCAGTAAGGAAGCAGTACAACTCTGTTATGGGGTAGGAGACAGAGACAGGGACTGTGAGAGAGAAATATGCGAAATTCAGGGTAGTGTGGCGTCTGCTGAAATGTGAACTTGTGTACGGCTGGGGAGAGCCGCAGTGGACTAGGAGCCTGTTGTGCCTGGCAAAGCACAGACACTGAGCAAAAGCTTGTTCTTGACCCAAGCGGCAGTGCAGGGTTGGAAGCTGCAGGAGCAGCTGTTTACACCTTCTTGTCACTACCCCACTGCTTCCGTTCACTCCCTCTTCCTGGAATGTAGGGAATTGAGGAAGGGGAGGGTCACCAAAACATACCAAACTCCAAAATCAAATCAGTGCAACAAATTTTGACAGAGGCTTGCCTAAATTTTTCTATAAAACCTCCAGAATGAGTGATCTTTAAAGTCCCTTCCAATCCAGGCTATTCTGTGGTTCCATGATTCTGACCCACACAGTCAGTGTTGTTCTTGCCACTCTAATTCTCCTTCTGATGAGCAACGGGTCATCTTTATGCTACCAGTTTGTGAGTAACTCTAAATATTGCTTGTATGCAGTATACTTGGGGTGTTAGGGATGCCTGAGTTCATTACCACACTTCACCAGGAGATTACTAGGTAATTCATGCTCTGCTAATACACTGCGTTCCATTTACTTGAAAAAAATTAGCTATAAAACAAATAAACGAAGACCCCTTTTACTCAGAGGTCAGAGAAGCAAAAATGAAGTGTCCTCACAGAAGTTGTGGCTGTGAGCTGCAATTTTCAAATTGCACAGACTGGTGAAGTCAGCCTGAAAATACAAGAGCATTTGATCAGAAATATGCTCATTTATTTCCAGACTCATACAGAGCCAGGAGTTTTGTAACCTATGTCTTAGTGAAGTGTTTTGATTTCTGCAGGGGTAAAGTGGAAAGTGGAAGTGGAAAGTGCTACTGTATTGTTAATGCTACTTCAATTAGGCAATTCAATATCTGTGGTACACTGCAAAGCAGAATAACTCATGCAGCTTTCCCCACCTGTAGCAGAGACCCAGCACCTTCATCCTAACGAGGGAAGCCTGTGGTGTGTGTGAAGTGGGAACTGGAAATCAATGAATGAGTTGGGGATTTCGTCTTCTGCGTGGCAAATTGTAGAACAAGCTGGTTCACCTGATATTAAGCAAATGCTTCCAACCAGTTGAAAATATTTTCGGCATGTGGGTAGGAATCATCTCTAGCCCTGTGAATTATTTCAGTCCAGCCACTCATGGCACCAGAGGCTGGAGGATGGTGACACCAATTCTTAGAGTCCATGGGTGCTACCAGCACCAGGCTCTGAGGGCTACACTTACCTTTTCCATATCATCTGCAACTACACAAATACTTACTTTAATCATTTCTCTTGGCTCTCTAAATTGCCATCAGAATGAAACCTAAATGTCTGTGTGTCATATAGCTACTCTAGTTTGCTGGACAAATGGTTATCATCAAGGGTTGTAAAATTTCCCAACACTGGACACTTTTAAGATTCAGCTGGACAGGGTGCTGGACCATCTTGTCTAGACCATGCTTTTGCCAGGAAAGCTTGGACCAGATGATCCTTGTGGTCCTTTCCACCCTGCTGTTCTGTGACTCTATGGAAATAGCTGGTGCTCTGAACTCAGTCCATTGAATCCAGATGAATTGGTCACAGGACTTCATTTCACTACACATTTTACCTCAAGAATTTAGGGTGCAGTTCCCAGCTGCAGCATACGGTCTTGTGGATTTCAAACACCATAGAAAGAGAAATATCCTCTAACAATTATATTGATATAGATACATTTTTTTAATGTCTGGTAAAGAGAAAACAATTCCAAAAGTGTGATAGGAATACTCAGGTTTAATTGTTTTCCCAAGTGAAGATATGCTATTTGTAAGCATTCACATTTTCTTAAATAATCCTATAAAAAAGCAGAGGGTTTTAAATGAAATCAACCTTATTAAATCAGTCTTCTACAGCACACAAAATAAACCAATTTCTACCACCTTCCCCAAGTTTTCATTCTAAAGCAGACTCTGATTTGTTTGTAGAAGTATCACATTATTAACTGAACATACTGTGCTGTCTGAAGTACGGCAGCCTTGCACAGTCCATAGAATAAGAAATATTTTAATTATCTTGACGTGTGGGGTGATCAATACCTGTAGGTCTTGCCTACTCAATGATGAGGATTTTCCTCTCTCACCAGTACATTGTTTTTTGAGACATTCAGCAGTTTGACTGTGATTCCCAGAGAAATCTGCATTAATGTTGTGACTTTTTGGTGAACAGATGAAGGGTTCCAGAGCTGTCAATCCATCTCCTGTCTTTAGTACTAAATATTTGTATTAACGTGTGAAAATTGGCTGGTTTACAGCTGAAATTCTTGAAACGTGGTCTTCACCTTGACACCGAAGAGTGCGGTCCAGGCTGAAAAGGTGGGGTATGGCATTGTATAGTGCCAAGTTAGATGCTTCATTTGGGAGGTAGAGCTCGTATTTTCCTCTCATGCTTTTGTTTTAAAAAAAGATAAATTGTCAGTTCCTGATCCCTGCCTGGCTCACTTGCTCTGAGCGAGTTGTGGTCAGCCACTACTAGGGTTCCAGCTCTTAAATGCCTTTCATCCCATGTCTGTGTCTTTTGTGGAGCGCTTCATAAACTTGACCAAACTGACCCATGGGAGTATAGTTCATGAGGGATGCTGGCTTTATTTAATACGCAACTATTGCTCTTGCAAGGTATCTGCAGTACAACACAAAGTATCATTTAGGCTTAACTTACATTTACCTAAAAGTATGAGGGCACAACAATCCTGCAAGTATGGAGACACAGCAGGATTGAAAGAGGAAAAATGCTTGTTAGGGAAAGATACGTTGAGATGAAATTAAGGGGCATATGGACCTATTGTAGTGGGGAGAGTGTAAGGAAAGCTCAGGCTTTCCCAGACTTCAGTTAGGCAAAGTCTTAGAATTTGCCAGTCAAGATTAACTCTGTATTTCCCATTCCCACAGCTGCTAAAGTGCCCTGATGGGAAGCTCTTTGCCCATATGCAAAGACCCCCCAGGGGAGTGAACCACATCGCTGATGCTTGGCTATGTGCATAAGCTGGACTTTGGGGAAAGGCTCTTTTTGTTGTTCCCAGTCCTTAATTCTGTTATCATTCTATTTAGTGTAGTTGTTGTGCTGACATGCCTGAGCAGTGTGAAAACCTGTCTCCTTGCTTGTTTTCAAGGATAAAGAGTCCTCTAAAGCAGACGCTGACTTCCAGAACACCACAGCCTGTACCAAATCCCCAGCACACCTCCTGCTACATGCCCTGGAAACAGGTACCAGGTATTCCTCCTGCCCCACTCTGTGTACCTGGAGCTAGTAAAATGTTTGCTATAGTTAGCGTTAATCTGAACACAGATTTTAAGATGCCCAGTAGATCGTGTTCCTTGGTTTAGCTGAACAATATATAGTCTTAAGTGACCTCCCAGATCCTTCTCTCTTCGCTGCCCCAGGATGCCGCTCCCAAGAAAACTTGCCATGATGAGTTGTAATGTCATTTAAAAGTCTGAACTGCTTAATAAAATTTCTGCTTTCTGAGACATGCCTCTTTGCTGTCATGAAATTGCTTCCTGAGGTGGAGCATTATGTTTTTGTTCTGCATAAATGTAGTTTCCACTGTGTTGTGGCTCATGTAGGTTAAGAAAAGTCATCAGAAAGCCAAAAAAACACTCGGAGCAGCATCTTATGCCCTGCAGTCGCTATAAGGGCTGGTGGAGTTACCAGTCAGGCTTTCCTGTGAGCATCCTAATGAGGGCAATGAAAACAGTTACCCATGTGTGTCATGCAGCATAATGCAGTGACAGGGGCAGTCATACCCGATCAAGAAAAGTAACAACTACTTTTTTATTTGTAAGAAGAATCTGGAAGAAGATTAATCTGTTCATAATGTATGCTGTGATTTGCTTGCAGTCAATAAGTATGTGTTTATTTAGCTCGGGCATACTGCTCTGAATAAGACTGATTGTCTCATTAAGGAAAATGAGTCAGTGAGAATATTTTTAAATCATTTGCTATTGATTTAAGTCATGTCATTGTTAGAGGGGTAGCTAGTAAATGGGAAATGAAAGGACTTCTGAATATGAAAGCACAGTGGAAATGCAAGGAATAAAGGACTGGAAGTACTCTCAGTGATTATAGGTACAGGTCAGTTTTCCTGGGTCTTTACTCTTACCCGTGACACTGATTCTCTGAGGATGGGTAAAGCACTTAACTCCTCAGAGCCCCACTGTGATAGCAAAAGGCAGGTACTATGGGCATGCTAAGAACTGCATCTTTGTGTATAGCATTTGCCATAGTTGTGGCTGAATTACTTCATAAGTATTTAAAAAGCAACTGTTAAGTCATTATATTCCTTTTTCTAAAGACCAAGAAGAGGATGGAATAGCGACTACCTACGTTAGTGCTGCAATATTGCTACTGCTGGTCATAACAGTACCTGCTGCTTTCCCTCCTTGTTTTTCTCTGTCTTCAGGGGGAAAAAAGTCCTTAACAGTGAGTGTTTGAATGAATGTGTGTGTGTGTGTGTGTGTGTGTTAAACTGTGACTTCAGATACAGGTAATTCAAAGAGAAATGACTTTTATATCTTATGCTGCAGATGGGAAAGCCCTGACATTGTTTAATCTTTACATATATTTTGTTCCTTATGAGGGCCACCAGAGTTGTTTTTTCATCACCTGCAAGTAATATTCATGTCTCCACAGAAATCTGACATCTGGCTGAGAAAGAGACATTGAATAGAGGTGATAGAGACCTAGATAGGTCCTGTTGTTGCAGAAATAATTTTGTTTCATTGTATAAACTTTCCTGCATTTACATTTATCTTAAAACATTTTAGAATAGATTATCTGTGTCTTAAGATTTTATTTTCAGATACTCCAAGCGGAAGAAAAAGAGAATACTAGCCAATGTGAAATAGGAGGTAAATAATTTTTCAAAAGTTGTTTCTCCTCTTTTTTGCTATCTCCTCTGAAAGGAGTTGATCTTATGGCTTGCTGAAAATGGTGAAAATATTGGCAATCTGTATGAACATTCAGATTCCACAGTACAGCAATGCTATGGAAAAAGGTAAATGACAGGAAACAGAACAGATAATGGATTTCTAGGAGAAACAAATATTTGCTTCTAACATAAACCTTTTTTCTGTTGTTGTTCTGATGAGCTGGAGAAGGTGCTTACAATTAACTGCTCTAATAGTGGAACATAAACATGACAGCTAATTTCAGAAAATAACATGCACAGTTACTTTTCAGCTTTTTTAAACTGGAAGGTTACAGGTCACCCTGTAGTAATATGGAGACATTGCTGATTTCAAAGTAGAGCAGAAACAGGCAAAAGAAGGGAACAACAAAACCCTGAGCACTTTAGATAGGTAGTTCTGCTGTAGTCAGGATTTCTGCTACTTACAGATTTTCTTCTTGGTGAATTTAAGTATGTACTTAGGTAGAAAATACCAATACCTGCACATTTACAGTCCTTCTTCCTTTTCAAAAAGGAGCGTAAGTGCTGAGTCAAAGAAGCTCAACGTCTTTGAGGTGTGCAAGTCTTTTCCGTAGCTTGGTGTCCACATAGAGATTGGAAAAGGGAAACATCTTTATATGTACCTGGACTTCTTAATCTGAAATTCTAATCCCAAAACTGAGTTAACAATAAAATTCTGATTTACTAGATCTAGTTGCATGTCATATCTCTCTATGTAAGTTAAAGAAAAAATGTGATTTATAGAGTACATTGTAAATGGAAAGCAAATATGACTCATTTGGTGTCATCATTTTAATACCACCCTGTAGGTCCTTGACTGATTACTTGGACATCTGCATGGGTTGAATACGATGGGTGATGTAGCTTGTTTTGTCGGGTTTGGAAATGATTTTTAGAGCAGGAAATCTTCATTAAGTTTCAATAAATATTCATTTTCCGTATACGTGTTTGTGGAAGTTGATGCCTATTCCAGGAGAGAAGTGGTAGATTTAGGAAAAGGAAAAAAAAAAAGGATGAGAGAGGAATGACCAGAGCCAAACCAAACAGAAAACGGTGTCTGGGTTGGGTAACATTAGAGCTATGGCTCAAGGGTGCCTGGGAGATGGTGCCCATAAAATGATCTAGATTTTCGAATGACGTAAGATGCCAAAGCCCTACTGTTCCTTGCAAACAAATCACATCTTGCTTCAGTGTTGGTTTTAGCCAAGAGGCAGTCGGTGCATAAATCTGGTGTATGGCCCTGCTCAGACAGAAGATAACATAGTATGTTCTATTATATTGAACGGGAATATATTACTTGCTTTTGAAGAGCATGGCCCGAATGGTACATGGCAAAAGGATGCAAAGGGATTGAAGGGATGTCAAACTGTGAAGGCTACAGCTGGAAGTTGTGAATTCCATGTAGGGGGAGGCTGGGCTGTCTGACTATATCTGCAGCATCCAACGCATTTTCTGTCCTTTTCGAATACCAATAGCAGTCAGAGAGCGGAAGAATCCCGCAGTGATGGTTTAACCTTCTGCCTTAGTTCTTTTGTTTCAGGCTTAATGGAACATTTTAAATTGTCGCTAACAAATGAAGAAACAAATAGCAACATGAGGCTTACAGATGAGTAAATCAGTTTGCAGATAACCCTGATGATAAGGAAACAATAATTAATGTCTGCTATAAATAAGAATGGTTTGGTTGCAGGAGACTGCGATAAATTATAAGATTGAAGATAGCCCTGAGCTGAGCATCAGATTTGGTGGTGTTGGTAGGTGAGTGATTTCTTACCCTTGTTCTCATGACACAAGAGGGGAAAAGAAGGAGAAGTGTGCCTTGGGGTGAAAGTCTGACACCTAGCAATGCTCAGAGTCCCACGTTAATGGTAGCTTTTAGGTTGTCGGTTACCCTGATTCACAGAAACCTTCTGCCCTGTTTCACGAGTTAGCTCATAAATTCAGCCTGTGGGGTTGCTGTACCTCTGGAGGTGAAGGCTGAGGGCTTTCATTGCAGCTTTTTGCACAGTTATGATTTGTCTAATAACTCTGTATGTTGTCTGTAGCAGCAAATCTTCTCAGCTTCTCTGTCTTCACCGTTCCCTAAATGTAAATCTCCTTTCCTTTAAACAAAAGATTGGCCTCTGTGAGCCTAATACAATGATTTGTGTAATGAGTTTATTTAAATTCCTCCCATGCTTTATGGAGTTGCTTCTTTATCTTTACAGTGTAGTTTAGATTTTATATTTTAATAAATCGAGTGAGAAACTGAATGGGAGAAAAGATTTCCTCCAGCTTGTTATCTGCAAAGCCTTTTGGAGGGCAGATGCCACATTTAATGAACAATGTTTAAAATAATGCAGTCTTGCTAAACTTGTGTTGTAAGGGTCAGTTTAGAAGAATCTTGTCTGAATTGTTACACCTACATAATCACTGTTTCTGGAGCTATAGAAAAGCAAAAGCCCTAAATAAGAAGAATGAATGGAAGCAAAATCTCTTATGCCTCACATTTTGATGTTCACATAAGTAATGTGGCTTTGTTGGTCCCCTTGCATCTAGTTATCTTCCAGGCAAAACTCTGGGCTTTCAACTGAGATTGTAACTGCAACTAACAAATAGCTGTCAGAGACTAATATTTGAGTTTATAGGTTAAAGTATTGCTTTCAGTAATAAGACATATTTATGAAAGGGAAATTCCACTGAGTGTGTTCCGTGATTTAGGTTCATGTCCATGTGTATTTTTGTAACATACATTTCCTTTTCTCCTTGAGTCTTCCAAACCCAGAAGCCACACGTGACCACTAAAGAGGTGTAACACAAGAGAACCACAGCAGTTCAGGAGGGTATTTGCTGAGCATTTCCTTGTACGTTTTTATAATTAAAATGTATTTTTCCCCAGCTTTGAAGGAGAAATGTGTATAGTGAGGTGGGTTTTCTTCTGAGCTGCCAGCTCTGGAAACTATTGGTATGTGGCTATTGGCCAGAGGTCTACCTTTTGCTAGAAAATGTTAATTACTGTGTTAAGACTGTGTGATCAGGGTAGATAGGGCTTATTATTTTCAAGATGGCATGGGAGCGTTTGTTGCTTTTTCTGGTTTCCACGGTGGATGGACTGAAAGGAGTGGATACAGGTTGGGGATAACCCTCTGCTAGCAGGAGGCTTGGGTAGTGGAGATTTTTGAAAAACTCTGTTCAGATGTTTATGCATTGTGTATCAACCCATAATGCTCTTGCTTACTTGAAGAGACTCTTACTTGAAGAGGATAGCCAGCCTGCTCAGGTGAATGAAGGGAAAGTGTGGTGAGGGCAGGAAATACTTAAAGCAAGAAATATTTGCAAAACTTGGTTTAATTTAAAACTAAGATCAATAAGAAGGGACTTGCTGAAATCGGATTATGCTCGCTGCAGAGTGGTGCCACTCCTGTTGTGTAAAATGCTCCCTTTATAATAAATTGCAGAGTAAATTTGGGTTGAATCACTTGAGAGTACTCACTCCGTGTGCGCACTTTAGAAGTGGGATCTTACTGCATCTTTTGGTGGTGTCAGACCTCAGCTTGGAAAAAGAGATAATTCAAGTTACTGCAATACAGCTCCTGTTCCGCTGGAGACATTGTTTGCTTTGTAAGCGCAGATTCTTTTTATTTCTCCATCTCCTACCAAAGGTACTGATACTTTTAAAGAATGCGTTTCATACCACAGCCAATAGTAGGCAGAGACCTGGTGAGCTCTTCTTGCTCTAGGATTTGATGGGGGGGAGAGAGTTAGTATTGCTCTCTTCAAAAGAGTATAATTGAGATGCTGCCCATCAGAATTTTCCTGAGGAGGGCCAATACTGGCTACAAGCCTTGGAGAAGGAGTGATGCTCTTCAGCAGTGTTACCTGGCTAAATCAGCTTGTCTACAGTTACTGCAGTGAGACCACAGGACATGAAGCACTCCCACCATAAAGAAGGGCTGTCACCCACTTTCTTGTATCTGTCCATCAATCTGTGTGTGGCAGCACTCCCAAGATCAGTCCCGATATATGTCTTTAAAGTGAATATAAGAATATCAGGAGCATCTGTATTTTCCAGATATGTCATTATGTGATTAAAAAGTAGCTGCGCATGATTATGGCAACAAGTAAGCAGCTATGATTATTTCTTACAGGCACAAACATGGGTACTGTCTTACAGGCATGCAACAAGGAGAAGGATGAGCACCTCAGGCTGAGGTGGAGTTGAGGCAGCTGAAGTTGGCAGGACTCTTCAACCTAAATTCCCTTTCTCAGTCTCAGCCCCACCAAAGTCTGGCTAACGCCAGAGCATCTCACGCTCTGGGACTGCTGGAGGGCACTGCAACCACTGTTCTCCCGGCTGCTCACAAATGCCTCAGGCACCAGAGTCTGCTGTCTCCTGGAGTCTTCCAGATATGTGGGCCACAGCTGGTCACCAAAAATGCCAGGTAGCAGAGGAAGACAAAAGTGTCTGTGCCAGACTCGTACTGCTTGGGCTTTCAGTGGTAGCTGGTTGGTGCCTGATTCACAGCTTCTATCCCATTTCTCACTATCTAAGCAACAGAAATATGCTAGTGACATGGGAGGAAGCACATTATTTGAGAGTATTTTTTTCTGCCTTTCCATGAGAGGTTGCCGTAACAGAAATACCAAGCCTGAAGCCTACAGTGTCCACCCTGTATTTAGCTGCTTGACATGTTTACACTCATCTTTTTTGAGGACAGTAGTGACAAAACATTTCAAAACCCTGAACACTATCCTTTATGCCATTTCTTCTTGCTCAGAAGAGCCTTCTAAAGTACAGAGTCCAAGAATTGCAGGGGTAGGCTGGCGTAAAATAAAGCTCTTGTAGCAGGCGGTGCCACCTGCGTACAATCTGCTCTTGCGAGGAGTGCAGAGCATGGCTGTGATTCACATCCCTGGGGCTGGGGAGTGAAGCAGGGGTGCTGACTCGAGTTGGGACCGTGTCGCGAGCAGTTGGTCGTGTTAGTGATGGGCTCCCACAAGGCATTTGAACTACTCCTAGTATTTCTGCATGTGCACACAGTCAGGTTTTTATCGGCCCAGTACAAATAGCTGCTGTGCCTGGTGGGCTATTTACTGACCAGCTGCAAGTGTGATGTGCAGGGCTGCCACTGAAGATGAGTCTCTGATGGAAATGCCAGTTGCTCTACACAGAGTGGGTCAGGAGGGTGGTTCAGCTAAATCAGGTGGTTTGAAAGGCAAATTCATTCAGCATGGAACAGATTTTCTGCTTACTGAAGGAAGGTAAATATGTTGATATTGCACCTCTCACTGCTTCCAGGAATATGTACAGTATCCAAATCCTGAGTTCTGGAGTTTGACATATTGAATTTTGGTTTGCATTTATGTAAGGAAGCTGAGTGACAGTTTGGTGGTGGGTGTGGATTTAGGTGTTTGAACTGAACCCTGAAAGCAACAGAATTTTATCAGACGGTCATGGGTTGGAAGGCCATGTCATTGTGACAACTCTAATGTTATCAAGCTGTGGACGTCATGGCCTTCTTAACTCAGACTTTCTCTACCCAAAGTGGTCATTTGTAGAATGAACATCTTTGAAGCTGTTTAGGTTTGCCTTGTTCTGCGTCAAACTCACAGAGCATCAGCCTGATCAGATGATGGCACTGAGGAAAAGCTGACATGACTAAGTCCGTGGCAGACTGTTGTATTCAGATTTGGAATTTCTTGAATCCCAGGATTCAAAGAAAACTCAGGTGAAAGGAGACGGGACCACAGAGTGAAGCTGAGGAGTGTGCTGGGAGATGTTTGCATGGATCCTGTCAAGGCAAAGTCACTGACTCTGCTGGAATTCTGCTGAGAGGGCTACTAAGTTGTCCTCCAGCTATCTTCGGTTTGGGAAGCACGAGCTTAACAAATGGAGGGGAACAACAATTCATTATTTTTATTTATGTGGTGGTTTGTTTGTTCGTTTGTTTTTAATGACTTTACATTAGAACAAATTTTTGCAATTTTTTTCCAAACATTGACTTGCTAATTTCAAAGCATTGTTTATTTACATTTGGTAGCAAAAGAATCATTTAACAGCCTCACATTTTCTGGTGTTTGAGTTTAACTGTTAGTATTTTATTTCTTTCGTTTTAATTCTGTGGAAACTCTGTTCTTGAAATCAGAGAAAGTTTAAAATGTTGTTTTAACCAACTGTTTGATATGTAGCTCCCTTTTGATCTGCTTCAAGAGATTTTTTTTTAAATTATGTAATTAAAATATTAATTATTCTAAAATATTATGTCACAGAAACTGTATATTGCATCCTTACAAAGATAATGCAAATTGTTTCAAGTAACAGGAAAGCACCGAAAGCTATCCAAACATATTGTGTTTTCATAACAGTGTTTCGTCTCTGTTCTGTATACCTAGTTGTGCTGCAGTCATTTTTGGTTTGAGGTTTATTTGCCCCCTCAGGATTTTTCCTGATGTGCCTTAGTGTCCATCGTTACATCAAAAGCGATATAAACACAGGTCTAATAGCTTACTTTTCCCTCTGATGAAGAGCTTGCGTCTGGTGAAATAGTGTGTTCTGGCACCAAATATGCTGAAACGTAATATTGTGTCAGAAGGTGTAATAATATTTTAGCAACTGAGAGTGTATAAGAAATTAAATTGTTGTGAGAACAGCTATTCTTCTGTCAAACACCCCTTCTTTGTATCGAAACATTCTAATTCTGGAAGTATAAAATTGACAGAGCCTTGCTCAGCGTTCAGAGTGGCTCATTTAGCTCTGTCTCACAGATGATTATGGGTATTAGATGGTTTTTGTAACGTGTCAGTCACTACAGTAACTGAGAGCTTTACAAGGATTAGCAACAAGCCCAATCCCCGTAAAGGGAACCCAGAAAATAACTCATATCCAGGTCTGTTTCGTACAGGCATATGGTAACTGCCTTTTTTTGTGTGTCAAAAAGGTAAATAGCTATCTGATCATCAAGATTTGCTGTCATGATCATTTAGATTATCACAGGGGAAAAAAAAACCCTTGAAATGGGTTCCTTTCTTCTGCACTGCAAGACAGGATTGTTACTACATACCTCTGGGTTGCTGGGTAGCTGGAAGACACACATTAGGCACCTGATTTAAATAAGCAAATAAATAAACCACTGTCAAGAAATAATTCAAAGGTTTCAACTCTAATTCTAGAATCACCAGCTTCCTTTTAATTAAACAGTAAAGGATTCACAAAATAGGAATGCAGATCATATGCATGACAGAGGAACCAGAGCAAAAGTTTCCTGCCTCACAAGGTAGAAAGCAGCAGGGCTTTCTGCTCTGGATGAGACAGTGAATAACCTGGTACCCAGCTCCTGGTCTGAAGAATCATGCCAGGAATAAGGTAACAACCCCCAAATCATGAGTTTTGCAGAAAGTCTGCATAACCAAGTGTTGTGTCATATTTACTATAAATGTATTAAGGAGCACTGGGGATGGGTTTGGAGCAGCAGCCTGAGTAAGGACCCTGGGTAAAGGCTTATCCCTGGTGCATGTCCCTGGCTGGTTGAGTGCCAGGCAGGGGACGTCACAACTCAGCCCCCAGATGCCAAGTCCTAGGCAGTACAGCCATGGACATTCACGCTTGTATCCAGAATTTACCTCCTGAAGAACACAAGGAGGGAGAGGTGCAGGCAGAGCTCAGAAAGGGTAAGGCTGCTCTCCTCAATGCAGGTCAGTGAGGCTTGGGGTGGTGGAGGGCATCCTGGCCATGGCTGGTGGAACCAGCCAGAGAGTGGCCTCTTCCTCACTGGACATTCAGCTTGTGTTTTGTGTTCATTTTCCTCATAGCCTTGTCTTTCCAGACTCATACCTAGAAATACGATCTGAGTTATCTCTGCATTTTTCCACTGTGAAGCCTGTCAAGTCTTGGGAGGAGCTGTTGACACTCTCAGGGTTAGAAAGGCCCTGCAGAGGGATCTGGACAAATTAGAGAACTGGGCAGTCACCAACTGTATTAAGTTCAACAAGGGCAAGTGCTGTATTTTGCACCTGGGACACGGCAACCCTGGCTGTACATACAGACTGGGGGACAAGATGCTGGAAAGCAGCTCCGTGGAGAAGGATCTGGGGGTTCTGATCGACAGCAAGTTGAACATGAGCAAACAGTGTGTCCTGGCAGCCAAGAGGGCAACCGTGTCCTGGGTGCATCAAGCACAGCATTGCCATCCCGCTCTGCTCTGCACTGGTGCGGCCTCACCTGGAGCACTGTGTGCAGTTCTGGGTGCCACAGGATAAAAAAGATACTAAGCTACTGGAGAATGTCCAGAGGAGGGCTGTGAAGTTGGTGAAGGGTTTGGAGGGGAAGCCGTATGAGGAAAGGCTAAAGTCACTTGGTGTGTTCAGCATGGAGAAGAGACTAAGGTGAGACCTCATGGTGGCTACAGCTTCCTCTCAAGGGGAGGAGGAGCAGGCGCTGAGCTCTTTAGTGACCAACGACAGAACCCGAGGGAATGGCAGGAAGATGTGCCAGGGGAGGTTTAGGTTGGACATGAGGAAAAGGTTCTTCCCCCAGAGGGTGGTGGAGCACAGGAACAGGCTCCACAGGGAGGTGTCATGGCCCCAAGCCTGACAGTGTTCAAGAAGCAATTGGACAATGCCCTCAGACACATGGTGTGAACTGTGGATTTGTCATATGCAGGGACAGGAGTTGGACTTGATGATCCTTGTTGGCCCCTTCCAACTCAGGACGTTCTATAATTGCCTGAAGTCCTGGAGGGGCTGCTGAAGGCAGGAGAAAGGAGAGAAGGGCAAGTGCAGGGTTACTGCATCAGCAGAGGTACCACACGAAGGAGGGAGCCATCACAGGGACCCCAGAGGGCTGGAGGGGCTCCTGCCGCTGCCTGTGGTGGGGAGTACTCTGGGGACAGTATTGCCGAGGGCCAGAGCTGAGCTTCCCGCCCCAGTTGCTACTCTGCAAACCATGCCAACCATGGAGGATGGCAATGTGCTACAGCATTTAGAAGTCTAATTTATGCAAAACCCTGACATATTAAAAATAATGACATCGCCAATTCTGTGCCATGGTAAGCCCTATGTAAAATCAGACTGCAGCAGAAGACACGCTGCTGAATTCTGAGCCCTTTATTATGGAGATACATTACTCCCAGAGTATTGCAAGTTGCCTGGGAGCAACAATATTATCAATCAGGCTTAAAAAAAATCAGATTTGATCTAGCGAAGTAGTTCCTATTCTTCCATTTGAATCTACAGACAGTGTTACAAAAGGGGAATCTAGAACAATAACTGGAAATTCTAGATAGTGCTGAAAGACAGTCCCCCAGCTGATCCAGTAGCTAAACTGGCTGGGGATTGGGAAGCTCCCATTTTTTACTCCAGGGCTGCTTTTTCTTCCTGACTTCTCTCTGAGCAAATGCTTCCTCCCTACATTTATTAAAGATAAGAAATCCTTTCCTCACTCTCACTTGTATTTCTTCTGCACTGATTTTCTGAATCATTTAAATTACGTGAATGCAGGTTTAGTAGCACTAACAACTTCTATCACACAGGACTCTTTGCTCTTTCAGGTCCCATTGCTTCTCTTTCAGGATGAGTTTGAGGAGGTTGCAGCATCTTTCAGGTTACTGCTACACTTTCTGTACTTCAATGTCGTATTTTCTGTTTATTTCTTCACAGCACCTAATCAAACTTTAACTTGCCTTCAGCTCTTCATAGTGACCACATTAAAATTATTAATAATATAGGTGACATTCTTGGTATTTATATGATTTTCAAAAAATATGTCTTTCCTTACCTATCCATTTACCACTTTTTTATTATCACAGGGATTAATATAGTCCCATGGTTGCCTGACTGTCTTGTATTACACTTGTGTATGACACAGGTCAATTAAAATGTCACTTTTTTCATTGCTGTTAATTACATTTATAGTGTGAGCATTAGCAGTTGTTTTTGCTGTTGTTTTCATTATTAATTATGTTGATAAAAGGTTCCAGTGGTAACAGTTTTAACCAAGTATTCCTGGGTTTAAGCATCAATAGAAGAAATAAGTGCTTACTCGAAGTGTTTTACTACCAATTTGGAGATTTTAATGCTTGGATGGTGGTTTGGGAGTCAGTCATTTCACTCAGTTTATGACTTCAGTTTACATAGTGGTTTTCATCACTTAGGGAAAGTAATCATTCCAACTGCTTCAAAATGAATCTGTATTTGTGGCTGCTTGCAATACATTTATTGGTAGCTGGTAAGAAATGAAAATGTTTCTAGGCAGATGCTTTAAAATAGAATAATGGACGAACCTCTACTTCCTGCCCTTCTTTGAAGAGAGGCACACCTTCATCCTTATAAAATGCATGTATATCCCTTTGTGGGAGGGGGTTGTGTGTATAGATGCTTGCTTATCACCTGTGCTGAGCTGGGAAGTACATGGTATGTTCCAGGAGATCTCTTGCAAGTACAACTAATGCCTTCACATCCCTTAACTGTCCCTGTTGTTCCATAGTTTAGCACAACTCCAAAGTGTGCCCCAAACTCAAAAAAAGTATGAGGGAGCTCCACTTTCTTCTGGTTTTCAGCAGGGCAATCACAAAATTACAAATATTATGTACATGTACAAATATTCTATTGGACTGAAGTTACATTTTTGCTTTGCAGGCAGTTTAGCAGACAAGTTACCAACATAACTGATGAGCTGGTAAATCCAGTTCACTTCCATGGTAGATATTATTTATGTTATTTGTTGAGTGTGAGTAATAACCGGTGGTTTAGCAGCGTTTTCAAGGCTTTTTAAGGCTTTTTAGTTCGGGGCACCACACTATAAGAAAGGTATTAAGCTACTAGAAAGTGTCCAGAGGAAGGCTACAAAGTTGGTGAGGGGTTTGGAGGTGAAGCCGTATGAGGAGCTGCCAAAGTCACTGGGTTTGTTCAGCCTGGACAAGAGGAGACTGAGGGNAAGCCTGACAGTGTTCAAGAAGCCGTTGGACGACGCCCTCAGACACATG
>VWYH01000647.1:0-65036 GCA_013399365.1 Pampusana beccarii | reverse complement strand
AACATCTGTCAGGAATGGTTTAGTTGTAATTGAGGCCAGAACATTGACTAGCTGACCTTGTGAGGTCATCTTTGTTTTCCAGTCACTATGTTTTATTATTCCATGAAAAACTTTGCTTGATAAGACTTTTTATTTTGTATTGTGTCATTCTGCCATGGTGAAGATCAACACAAGCATCGATACTGAGAAGTTGTCTTTATACATACATGAAGAGGGAACCACAAGTGGATTGCTACACAGACCTAGGACGTGGACATCGTTTAAAAGGCAGGATAAACTGGATAACATCGAACTACATGCTGCAATGTTTTAGGTGCTTCCAATGCCTTGTTAAAATCTGGCTTGAAAAAATTCAAGTGCCACCTTGAGTTAAGACATTAAGTACCTTTTATGACAAGGGTGGTGAAACATTGGAATATGTTGCCCAGAGAGGTGGTGGATGCCCCATCCCTGGAGACATCCCAGTCCAGGCTGGATGGGGCTCTGAGCAACCTGAGCTGGTGAAGATGTCCCTGCTCATGGCAGGGGTGGCACTGGGGGAGCTGGGAAGGTCCCTTCCAACCCAAACTATTCTATGATTCTATTCTATAAGTCTACAGATTGACCTTCAACTCTAAATATCTTTCTGCTACAACAGTGAGCTTGGAAGTACCTGGAGACCATCTTTCCCCAGAATGCTTCTGTGTGTGTCATAGGAGGGAGGGCTACACACTTAACCTTCTCTTGTATCTTGGGGACATTTCATTCAACTCCCAGCTTCAGCACTTTGCTATTTCCATGTTTGCTTCATCAACAGATAAGAAGTCTGTTAAGTCTGTGACCTTTTTACAACCATGTAGACAAGGACAGATGATGGATCTGCTGTGGAAGGAACTCTTATCTGGACACAAAACTCCAGAGCATAAAGGCAAACCTGATTTTTCCTCTTCGGGCTCAGCAGAGGAAGGGAGCACAGGAAGCATCAGACCAAGGAAAGGTGCAGATCCTCTGTGAGGGACTTCTGCAGCAGCATAGCCCAAGACTGGAGCTGGAGGTCAGATCTGCACAAGCCTCAGGCTTCAGTGGGAGCAGAGGCAGGACATAAGCTGCTGACAAGGAGGAGCAGCACAGTGAGCTCATTTGAGTAGCAGTGTCCATAAAATTTGGGAGGAAAGAGAACAGAGATTGACTGAGCCCTGCAACCAAAACCACAGAACACCATTAGGTACAAAGGACTGAGCTAAAAAACAGAAGAACTGTTGGTCCAAAGTTTTGCAGGAGAAACCTCTGGGCACATGGCAGTTCTGCACAGAATATGCCCCAGACATGGCACTGGTACCTGAAATGGTTCAATAAAAGCATTTTCAGGTGTGCCTGCAAGTGTCTCAGCCACATGCTGCAGCTGCGATGTACTTGCAGAGCTGGATAGACCAGTGTCTTTTTAGGGTCCTTTAAAAAAGGGAAGCTAAAAGAACTGGCAGAGAAAGGATGAATATTCTTTGAATATGGGTAATACCCAGAGAACAGTTACTAATCTTGTAAGAGCACAATTCTCTTTTTTTGTCCCAAAATTTGGTTCTTCACCTGTTGTGCAAAGAATAACACACAAGAGCCAAGATATTTGTTTATTTCATGTCTGTGCAGAGATAGGTGCTAGGTCGCAACTCCACAAAACTACCACCCCTTAACTAGCATGCAGTAAACATTTAGGCACTTCAAGCAGAATTTATCAGTACTTTATACAGTTACACTTAATGAACCCCATCCCCATTAGCTCCTTCAGTTCCTGTCTCTTTTTCCTCTCTTTTTACTGTGCGTGTTCAGTGGGGAAGGGGCTTTTGTTGGCAGGGGGCGTTCATGACCTGAGGACGTTTTTTTTTTTCCTACATAAATTAGAATAGTTCACCCATAGTTCAAGTGATCCTTACTTCAGCTTTATCAGCAACCTTGTTCTATTCACACTTATCTTCATGTTCACTTGCTTAGATAATTTATGGCGTCATCCTGTTCCTCCTTTAATGTCAATGTCTTGCTAACTATTCTAAGAAGGCTGATTAATGTCCTTTTTCTTTATTTCTCTATTTCTCCAACATCTTCAACCACAAAGGGGCTGAAGGACTGAGGAGAAACGTCAGGGAAGGGAATTATGACTCTTTCAATATAGGTCACAACAGCAATGCAGAAAACGGAGCTTTTCCCAGGTATGGGGAGAAAAGCTCCTGGTTGCCTCAGCTGGACATTGGGTACCACTTTTTGGCTTAAGTCACTGGGCTGGTCCTGTTATGACTCCTAGGGACACATCAGGAATACTTGCATCTCAACTTCAAGTGCAGCTATAGAGAAAGATGCTACCACTAAGACCTATACGTAGAATCATGGATTCATTTAGGTTTGAAAAGGCACTTAAGACCATTCTAGTTCAACTGTATACCTAACACTGCTAAGTCCACCACTAAACCATGTCCCTAAGTGCCATCTTAATGTACTTTGAATGGGGAAACAGGGTGAATAAGAAAAAAATAGTCTCATAAAAGTCTGTATATTAGAATCTTTTGAGTAAAAAGCTACATTTTAACTAGAGAGGGAAAAAAAAAGTATTCACAGAAAGATCTTCCCCAATTCCCTTTTAAAAAAATAAGGTTCTACATCCATAAAGCTCTTCTTTTTTCGTCATTTTTTTCCCTGTCTTGCGTTTCTAATTGAGCTGGAAAACGAGGCACATAATCTGAAAATTTACGTCAGTCACAAAGCAAACACCCTTCCTGGTGAGAGGAGGATTCTTCACTTACCATTCGTCACCTCGCATCATGGAGTCAGCACTGCAAACGTGACATTTGGAGCTGATAAGAAGGTTATTATTTCTTTTTGATCTGAATACGTGAGAGAGGAGGGTGAATAACAGATTTGCAGTATATTTACCGCTTCACAGTGGTTTACATGTTTGGCTCCAGCTGTTGCTCTTCTCATGGTCAGGACAGCAAATGCAGGTCAAGCCCGCACCTGAGTCAGGGCAACTCCTGCTATCAACGCAGGCTGGGGGATGAAGGGATTGAGAGCAGCCCTGCAGAGAAGGACTTGGGCTTACTGGTGAATGAAAGGTTGGACATGAGCTGGCAATGTGCGCTTGCAATCCAGAAGCCAGTCATATCTTGGGCTGCATCAAAAGGAGCGTGGGCAGCAGGTGGAGGGAGGTGATTCTGCCCCTCTGCTCCGCTCTGGTGAGACTCCACCTGGAGTCCTGTGTCCAGCTCTGGAGCCCTCAACACAGGACAGACATGGACCTGTTGGAGAGGGGCCAGGGGAGCCACAGAAATGATCAGAGGCTGGAACAGCTCTGCTGGGAGGACAGGCTGGGAGACTTGGGGTGTTCAGCCTGGAGAAGAGAAGGCTCCAGGGACACCTTGTTGTGGCCTTTCCATACTTAAAAGGGGCTGTTAAGAAAGACAGAGACAGACTTTTTAGCAGGGCCTGTTGCAATAGGATGAGGGGTTATGGTTTTAAACTAAAGGAGGGAGATTCAGGCTAGACATGAGGAAGAAATCTTTTATAATGAGGGTGGTGAGAGCCTGTCCCAGGTTGCCCAGAGGGGGTGGATGCCCCATCCCTGGAGACATCCCAGGCCAGGCTGGACAGGGCTCTGAGCAACCTGAGCTGGTGAATATGTCCCTGCTCATGGCAGGGGTGGCACTGGGGGAGCTGGGAAGGTCCCTTCCAACCCAAACTGTTCTGCGATTCTGTGTTGCAGGGAGAACAGGCACAACCATGACGCTTCAAACTCCAGGGACTCTGCACAGCACTGCTAGACCAAAGATGCTGCAGATGGGCTGGTGCGATCTCTGTTGGATACGTAAAGCTCTTTTAAAATTGTTTCAACCAAGTTTACAAAGCTAGGCAAAAGCTAAAGACTCAGAGGTTGCGAAGTTACAAGAAATCAAATTTACCCATGATATTTGCTTTTGATATTTTTAGAGACATAGGAGAAAATTTGCTTTTAACCTTTAGTTTTAATCAATCTAAAATGGTCTTAAGAAAAGGAACAAGAAGAATAAAATAATAAAAGAAATGTTAAGCTCATAGCATATTTGACATCAGGCACTTTTTTTTTTCCTAAGGGATAAATATATTTTCTGCAGTTAATGTGTGAGAAGTAGTAGATTCACTGAACCCTCTCGGTTCATACAAATCTAATTGCTGGAAACATCTTGCAAGTCTGGATTACCATCACTCCCAGATGAGTTCCTTCCTGCCCTTAATTAATGGCAGCTAACAAAGATAAACTAAGAAAGCTGATTGATTTCATACATGTTTTTCCCAATTAGCCCAAGGAACTCTTTAAGGCTTCTGACCTTTAGAGGAATTGTGTTTTCTTGCTGTACACCCAGCAATGCTCAGCTGGAACATTTGGCTTTTTATGGCAATGAAGCCAGGACCTCAAAGACGTGCTTGTATGCCTGTCCATTCTTGCTTAGTCCTATTGAAGAGGATTTTTTAAAAGTTGAGATCATACTGGGTCCAATTTGTTGGGAAAAGTTAGGGACATGCCCACACAGATATCGTGTTACTGGAAAGTTTATCTCCATAGAAAATACTGAGTTGGTGTTTGTTGTTGAAGGGATGGTGAGCACAGAGTAGACTGGGCCCGGTAGGAAGGTCCAAGGTTGGGGCCTCAGCTGGAGAGTATGCCTCTATCCCCAAACCTGCCCAGCGAAGCAGAAAGAGGTGCGTGGAGGCAAAGATGGAAGAACAGAGCTTCCTAGGTGGAAATTCACCCACAACATTGACAATCCATATTTTCCTGCACCTGCATTGCCTTACCTTCTGCATTTCTTCTGAAAAAAAGGAAACATGGCTACTAAGCAGGGGTGAACTGGTAGCTGTATTTCATACCACATTGCACTTTGAGCAGTGGCTGAATTAAGAGTAAAGAGCAAAACTGACATTGTGCAGGGCATATTCTGAGTTCATTGGTCTGAGGAGGATAAAAAGAAAGTTAAAACTTAGAAACCTATGTCATACTTTCTATTGACTAAAAATGTGTTTCAACAGTATAATTTTATTTCAACCCTTTCTCTCACTACAACTCTGTGTTACCAACTTTGCCCAATTGTCTGCATATGGAACAAATTGGATAAATTCTAGAGTTCTCTCAGTTTATTGTGATAATATAACCGTTGTATTAATACCTTTAATAAGTTCTTACTTAGGTCATCTTCGCAAATGTTTTGTATTTGAAGATTTAATAAAAATGTTCTATTTAATGGTTCAACCTTATTCATGCAGGATTTTATGCAGATAGTATATGGTTTCGTCCATCAATCTCTTCCTGTGGGCATATGGGTAGTAAAAGTATATGTATTAGAATTTGTCTTTAATGAGAGCCATATATTCAGCCAAGGCAAGACTCTAAGAGCGGGCAAGTTCATTTACAGATTTCAAAGGGACCTATAAAAAAACCCATTCATCTACCTTAATTATGTCAGTGCTGAGACTTGAATTTACTCCTTCTTCGTAAATACTACTTAAAATTTAATTTCAGGTGTTCTGCATGGAGTACATTTAAAAATTAAGGTTCACAGAACTTATAGCTTCAAATCAATCGAGTCTTCCAACGACCTGCATTAAAAACTTTGGAGTCTTGATACAGAGATTGAGAGATACTTTTTTTTTTTTAGAGCATCATGAGAACAATAATGAGTAAGTGAGGGTGAAGAGCTCTAAGTCTTTTGGAGAGTCCTGTAGATGTGTCAGTATCACCGACAATAATTCTGGCAAGAGGCAGGTGTTTTAAGCTCTGCTAGGCTTTATACATTTTTTTTTCTTTTCTTCTTCCTGTGAATTTTAAAGCTGACTTAGATACTGAACTTATTCAGTAACCAGAGAAAATACACAGGAGTGTCAGAAAAAAAGAGACACAACTGAGATAAGGAAGTTGCTACCAAGAGTTAAGATGGACTTTGGTACTTGAGCAGCTTTAGCATAAGTATGGACTTTAAGTACGTTTTTCTAGAATCATGTCAACATGTATGAGACATCAGAGTGGGAAAATGGCAGAAGGTGAAATCAATTTTCTCTGAAAATAGCCGTGTCCTGCCTCTGTCTACATAAAATCAGCATACATACAGTGTGTTGCTTTCAAGCAAGTTATTTGTTAGACTTCAGCCAAAATTGATTGAGTAGCCTGATCTGCAGTTTGTCCTGGTCCTACATGGAGGTCTGTCATGCTGACTTATTGGAGAGAAAAGCTGTCTAACATAAACCCAGCATCCTAACAAGAGTCAAGGCATTTGCATCCATTCTGAGAGCTTCATTCTTGCCTAGGAATGAGACTTTTTTCTTTTTGGACACATTAAGTGGGTGAACTGTACAGAAGTGCAGTCTTCCAGTCTACTCTGTTCTGTATTTCCTTCTTTCCACTTGACTCATGCAGAGCAGTGATATGACTTCTAGGTCAGGAAAGATAAGAGAGGGAGAGGGTGCGGATCCTCTCTGCAACATCGAATTCCTTTAAGCTTGCAGTGGGGTATCATGACCTCGACACAGGAAGCTTTTAGGATGAAAGACCTTGCACTGGAAGTGACAACACACAAATCTACAGGTCTTCCTGGCACAAATATCACAGCCTGGACCCCAAAACTGCTCTTCAGTGGCACATGACTCCTCACTTTCTCCCTACAGTAAAAAGTGTATGGGAAGAGGACCACTTGGTCCTCCTAAGCTGTGAAGGTATGAACTCAACTATAGCCGGTGTAGAGGACACTTGCTGGAAAAACTGAAGGAAATTTACCTTTTACCCACCTGTTTTAAGCCTTATTTGCGTTGGTGGCTGAGCTGCAAATTCTGCTCCCAAGTTGCAGATGTCAGATGAAGAACGTAGCTCTGCCTCCACTCTTCCAGTTGGGAGACAGAGTTGGCTTTTTATCACGTGATTGCAGAGTATCCTGAGTGTCCTAAGAACTTCTATACTTCCTTCTATTCTTTTTGTGTGGTTACAGACAAGTTTTAATCTTCACTTCCTAACAGATATCAATTTACCCATTCAGCAGTTGGCATTTCAGTTGGCTACGCTAGACAAAAGCTGCAGTTATTACATAAATAATAAAGAAAGAAAAACAAAAGATCTTTGTTAGAGGAAATACAAGCAGACACATTTAATTTATTAATGGCCATTTCTAAGGTTTGGGGGTTTTGTTTGCTTGTGTGTTGTAAATAGACCTGTTTATTTAGAGAGCTAATTTCACTTGAAAGATTTTTCTCAGATTAGAGCCCATAAATCACTGACTGAATTTACTGACATCTACATTCCATTGTTTTTCTTTTGAATAATACAAGAAGATAATGTAGAATAGAGAAGAAAGTATTAGTAAGAACAGAGCAAAGAGTAACTCCTTGTAGCACTTCTGTATTAAAAAGTAGTGTGTTTAATCAGCTGAAGATTTACCGCAATCTTTGTCTTGCCGTTGTAGGACACTAAACCTGCCTTAAAATGCATCTTGACAGTTAGAAAATGTGACAAAATAAGATTTTCATTGACATGTCATGTTTTATGAAGCTAGTTGCTAAGCTTCAAATAAGATAGTCTCTGTTTCAACAGTTGCTCAATTTCATTCACTCCTCCCAATTTAGACTATAGGTTTAAAAAAAAAAAAAAGGATAAAAACTGTTGGTCAGGAAACTACAAAGGTAATATTTTGTAAAGGAGACCAGCAAAGAAAAGAAAAATCACACACAGAGAACTGAGGTCCCTTGAAGATGGAAAAAATACATTTTCAAATATGTGATTTCTGCCTCCTCATCTCTTACCTAATTTATAAAAAGTCTACCAGCAGACTGTCTAGAAACTGGAAAATGAATAAAATAGATATATATTTCCACAGAGACAGCTGAAAATATAAGGGAAATCTTTATAATACTTTAAGCTGTCTGTTTTGGTGTTATCACATATGTCACTAGTACGTTTTGGCTCAGTTTCCTGGGCCCTCAGTCAGTATATCAAAATACAGTAAGCATCACTTGGACTCCTAGGAGGGAGAAGAGTGGCAGCCAGATGTCTGCCCTGTCCCCATAGACTGTGGAAGATTTCTAATCCCTTTATTAATCCCAACGAACTAGTGTAGGCCCTGGCCTAACATGCAGAAATCAGGTGACATCGGTTTGTGTCCTAAGATGTTGGAGCTGATGGTTAATGTGCAATACTGCATTGAGAAATTAGTGGATCCAGCATCTTGCATATGATGCTTCCACCAGATGTTTCACTGGCGTAGCTCTCTGAAAATATCTCCTGCTTAAAATTTAGCCCGCAGTTGTTCAAACACTTTCAGCAATGCTACCTAAAGTTTTTGTGTTGTCTGCAAGTTTTTTTAAGGTTGCCCTAAAAGTGTTAAAATAAACAAAGCACTCACACAAGGGGAGGTAAAGTCTAACTTTTCAGGAATTTAACCTTCCAGTGACCTGGGAATAATCTCTCTGGAATGCTGGACTGCTGACTTTATTCTGGGTAATATTCGCTTCAGCTGAGTCACATCCAGCCATTTCCACCGTATCTCAGTCTGAAACTGCAGCTACTGCAGATCAGACAGCGAACAGACTTTGATGTTCACTTCACCACCTCCTCCCAAAAAAACCCCTTGTGTAACATGTTTCAATATCTCAACATATCTGAAGATATATTGTGACTCTCGTTCTTGAACAGTTTGATTTCTTACATCAGTTGTGGACTGCAACACAGCAGGAATTAAGGTCTGACTACCAAATATAATTTATATAGGTTATCAAAATCTCTTCAAAAACCGGGAGCTATGGGCGTGCTGTTACAGTGAGTGTTCAAATTCCAGTAAGTTTTGTTGAAGAGTTCATCCCTTTCAGACATTTCAAATCATCCAGCTCCAGCTCCACCTTAATATTTATGTTAAGGTAACATAATGATTTATNTTATCTTTTAACATCAGCACTTGGCTTGCTGATTAGATGTTATCAACCATACTTCACTGTCTGTTATAAACCTAATACGATAGTCACACCTTTTCTTTCTAGAGAGCTCTGTAGAGCTGTAAGTCTAAACTGAGGTAGAGCAACAGCAGAGTTCAGACCATTTTACCATGTTTGTGGTTCCCAACTGGAGTTTAATGGAAAAATTGTTGCAACAGGTTCATCCTATTTGAATTGTTAATGGAGAGGTCGAAATTATCCAAAACAGAACCGTGATGTGCATGTTGGAGTATTACAGTAGTATTTATCAGAGTATCAGAACAGTTCTTGCTGGAAAATGCCGGCCATCAAGGATAAAATTAAGCAAGTCAAAAGATTTAACATGGAAAAAGCAAAAGAAATAAAAAAACATTCTGTGTTGAATCAAAGTAATGCACAACAGCAAAACGCAATCCAAAATAGCTGTTCAGACTGAATTGCATTTGCCTAACAAATGAGAGCTACTTACCTCTCAGGATTAACCTACGTTTTATGTTAAAACTCATTAGTTTAAGAAACAGTTTGTACCACTAGGCAGCAAATTAGACATGAGAACAGTAAGACAATTAAATTGCAGTAGATTTCACTCTAGATTGTGCTTTTAAACACACACTAATGGCCTCCCTCGAACATCTTTAATGCTTGGATGAGAAATCACTCACAGACTAGTTGTGCTTGGAAACCACGGGATGCTCATAGCAAGAGTAAAGACATAGTTCTGTGTGACTGAGCAGTAAATAACCTTTCCATTACACTTAAGTTTACTCATATTTCTCATGAAATCACATGGCATATTAGAGTACATGTTAGCGCATGTATACTAGGTATGCTATTTAATTTGATTTTAAGGATTTGTGGTATGTTACAGGTACTTTAGTCTGCCTTAATAATTTCTGTTCAAATACATTATAAGCATGCCCTTGTATGCTCTGTTAAATTGTAGGCAGGTTTGAAGTAGCGACAATGGAACATATGGTCCCTTTTAAAGAAACAATAAAAAATACAAGGAGCAGCAGGTACCAACATCGGGGTAGGGACTTCTTTTCATCATCCTGTTTTGGATCACAACAGCTCCCATATTGCTTAGGTCTTTATTATATGGCCAAGGGATATTTGCTGGTGCAGAGTGAGAAACAGCATGTCTCATGGAATTGCATCATCTAACAGCTTCCAGCTCAAACACCTCCATCCTTTTATGTTAATTGACTACATCTATTTGCAGTAATTGCTTTCATATTCAGCAAATGAATTTCAAAAAGGAAGGCCTTGCAGCTGTCATTACAACCAGTGAACACTGTCATAGGCTGTAAACAAGGCAAGAACAAGAAAGTGTTTATAACTGGCTTGATAATCTGACCCATCACCAGCACCGTTGTGTCAGGCTGCCAAAGGCAGTGCATCTTCAGTTAACCCCCTAAATAAAGTCACCTGACTTTCAAACCACTTAAACTTTTCCAAACTTTTGAAAACCAGGCTTTGGATTTTTGTTCACACGAAACATCAACTCACTGTTTGTCATTCATTAAGATAAAGCACATCAAAATAAATGACATACTTTTATTTCTTATCTCATTCTCCCTATTTTTATAACTAAATTAATATAGATTAATTTACCTATTCTTTTCTGGAAGGCAGCATTTCATTCGGTAAATATAAAGGCATATCATTAAAATGATTGAATATGTTAGTTCTGTGGGGGGAAAAAGGGTTGTGCTTGAATAGTCTTAATACTTCAAAATGAAACTTAAATATTGCCTCTGCGTGATGACCTGTTTCATTGCAGGTATAAATTGAGACTTTTATGACCAAGGTATTCCACTTCTAATGAACTTATGTTCTTGCATTGCACCACACTAATTTGACATTTTAAAATTTGTCAGGTTTCCACTAACAGTTTCATTCACAAAAAGTAGTAGAAAGTCTAGAACATTATTAGCAGCAAGTTTGCACCTTTTTCCACCACTTCTGCCTGTCTGAATTCTTTTGAGGGAATAAAAAAGTTACCTCTAAGACTTAAATGGGTCTCAATGAGAAGATATCTATTTTAGTTACAGGACTGTAAAGTGGTGTTGATGATTCTGCTGCTTTTCTTGCCACTTGCAATAGGAAAATCCAGCTCACTGATACTGAACCTTTCAAAATTAGACCATTGAAGCCTCATGTCCTGGGATGTCTGGAGTCCCTTGCACTGACAGTAATAAAAATAAGAGAGTGTTCAGATAGTTACTAAGAAATGGAGACATTACACACCAGAGAGCTTGTTGGTCTGGACAGACACAGAATAATGTCAAAATCCCAAGGATAAGATAAGTTGGAAACAAAGCAAAAGGAGAAGAGGCCGATACACAGACTGCTGTTTTGTTCCAAGAAGAACTCTGAGTTTACAGAAAACGGTTGAAGGCCAGCTAAGTTGAACACTACAAGAATATTGTCACAAACAAAGCAAGAAAAACAATGTTCAAGAATTTCACAGCTAGGTGTAAATTAGAGTCTTTTCTTTGTAGTGCCATGCATTAAACATTACGTACAGTATTGCAATTGGAGGCTTGCAAAATAACTAGGAGATATTTTAGGAATAAATGTTTTTAGCTATGTGTCTTTATTCCTGCTTATGCTTACCTTAGGATAAGGGGAAGGGGAAGGTGAAAGGGGAAGGTGAAAGGGGAAAGGGGAAGGTGAAAGGGGAAAGGGAAAGGGGAAAGGGGAAGGGNCAGCAGTCTAATCACACACCAAAACTGACAACAGAACACCTGGCTATAACTACTATGCTTTGCAGATGTAGAAAATGTATTTCATTTTTTTTGTGTCCCTTTTTTTAAAATCTGGAGTTTTCAGAAGATCCTAAAGATAGAAAATCACCAAGAAACACACAGCTACTACCTTTCATAAAACTACAAGGAGAAAGTAGGTGATAGCAAAATGAACTTCAGCATACATTAGCTCTTAAACTAACTGAAGCATCTTGAAATTATAGAATCAGTACTAATCAGTCCGATGATTAGACTTGGTAGGAAGCTCTAAATATCTCTGTCCCAGAGGCTCCAAATGTAAGGATTCATGGGTATCACCTGAACACTTCAGCTGTCTGTGTTTATGTTTAGCTAAACTGTATAGGCAAAATAAGAAACAGCATGTATTCTATTTCCCAGACATTTATTGCATTAATTTCAAGATAATTACGTCATAAAGTTGATTGTGCCTTACATGATAAGCAAACATCATCTAGGAACATATACATGAAAGAAACTACATTTGTGGGCTACCTCTTCAGTTACTTGTCCCTGTGCTTACGCAGCGACCAATAGCTGAGTTACTACAGCTCAGCAAGTTACTTCGTGCTCACAGCTCTCCAGTCAGCTTTAGAATTAAAATAAATCATGAAAGCGGACTCTTACTACTCAAGCCAAACACAGCATTTGGTGAAAACCACAGCAATGTTGTACAGCCTTTAAGAGTCTCTATCTGGACTGGACCCTTTAATAACAACTAACCAAAAGATAATGTAGATTAAACCCCCTAGATTAAACTAAATACTTAAGAAAAAATGAATTTTCATGCTGTCAGAGACCTAAACAGTGGAAAAAATAACTGGGATAAAAGAGTACTAAGACTAAAATCTTGAGATATTTAAGTACATCAAATCCTCCTAACAATAAAATATATTTGGATCCATATTCATAGACATCAGCTTGTGATAGGTGTTAGGAGAAGGTGTTGAATGGGTAAGAAAACACACAAATCAAACCCTCGTATGTTCCTTTGGTGACAAAGTTCTGTGATAGTTATTGTCTCATTTTTATCACCAGTTCAAAGAGGAAGATATAATCTCTTTCCAGATATCTCCTAGATTATGAATGCTGTCCATCTGCCTATAAAGCATCTTAGTATTGATCATAGTAAAAACTGTGTTAAGCAATTTATGCTTTGCATTACTGCATATCTTTATTGTAATAATTAAAAACGATCATTCATGTGAACAATTTAAATTTTTTTTCACATGATGTCATTAAGATCCATGAACTCGATCCAGCACACACCAAAGTCCAGAGAAGAGATGCCAATGGGATCAATGAGTTTTGAATTAAGTCTCATAGCAGCTCATCAGACAAAGCCTGGGAGAGGTTCTCTAGGCCTTTATGCACCTTTATAAAAGCAGATTTTCAGACTGCTGTGAATTTCTTCCAAAGAGGAAATGTCTTTATATATAGTTGAACTGGCCTGATTAGAAAGATATGACATTTGCTGGAGAAGAACAAAGGAATCTTGTTATCTGTGTAAGATGCTACTCCTGCGTTTGGTGTCAGGTATTTCAGTAAAACGTTTAGAGTCGAAGATAAAGAAACCGTCACACCTGATTAACTTTTTAAAATTTTCACATGGAAGTTTTCACTTGAATGTATCTCAGACCTACATAGGTTTCCTGAAATATTAAGACAGGAGAGAGATAACCCAGAAAACACAGTAGCTGGATAGTCAAAGGTCAGCTGGCCATCCCCAAGCCTCTGTCTGTCTTGCCACAGAGGATGACTTCATAAAATGTATGTTTACACTACACAGGTGGTATATTATATATAGCACATGAGCATCACATCATTAGATCCTTTACTTCTGGTGAACAGCTGGATCATTCCAAAGATGTTATGCAATGAGGAAGGAAAGGAGCATTAACTCGTTTCTATGGAGTAGGTTGTTGGAAAGTTAAGAAAATCAAAGACACGAAAGAGATTGAGCTATGCAGATTTAATACCATGGTTGTCTTTATTGAGGCCATTCATGTAGGGATTTGGTAAATTTTTATTTAACATGTAGGCTGTATGTGGTGAAGTGCAGGGCCTATTGAGACACCTAAATGTCTCCTCTTCTGAGTCTTGTAAAGAAGCATAAAATCCAGGGAGTAAGACAGAACAGTATTTATTTATTTATTTATTTATTTATTTATTTATTTATTTATTTATTGCTTAAAAATCTAATGTTCAGCCATAAAAAGCTGAAACATATTTTAAGAAGGGAAAAGTGTAGAACGTTGTTATAATGCCTGCATTTCCAACCTCTATGACTTGAGCTGGGTTTGTAGGGCTTTCCAAATAATTATCTTACCAGCCTTCTAACTCAGAAAGTAAATTTTTAATGAAGTTCTTCTGAAAAAAATAACCCTAACAATAACACATATCATCACAAGATTTCACTCTTCTCTATAGTCTGCAAATGTGTCCAATTATTTCACTTAATTAACTGATGCAGCATAACCACTTCAATTCTTCTCAGCAGTGTGTACTCTCCTCTTGTAAAAGTCAAGATTAAGCAAGGCAGATGTTTGAAAAATGATCCTCTGCTACAATTTTTAGCCCATCTGGCAGCTGTTTACCAGAAAAAAAAAAAAAAATCTTTTAATTATTCCTTTCTTAATTATGAAAAACTAAAATAAATTTGATAAAGTTGCATTAAAAAAAAAAAGAGCTATGTAAGTAATTAACAACTAACCTTTAAAAATTTCTCTTTAAACAAGAACTGACAGTTCACTGAAACAACCATACTTCAAAACAATTATAACTTCTTTCTTTTCACACTCATATTTCACAGAAAATGGCACTTTGGAGACCTATGCCGTGAAGAGTGACATGTGCAATACTAATGATGAAGTACTACATGTAAGCATGAAATGCTAAAATGATAAGACATTCACCTAAGTAATAAGAAAAATAAGAACTGGGCCCTACAGAGACCTTTTCTCTTCAAAATGCATAAAGTATTCTTCTAAACAAGAAGGTAGCTGAAAAGGTTCAAATAGGGTCTCAGAAGCATTTTGAATCTACCTTATGACTTAATGCCATTTTTTTTTACACAGCGGGAGCGCAGAAAAGTGACTTTTCTCTTGCTGGACCTGTCTCTGTCAAAACAGCAAGCAAGGCAGCAACAGAGTCCTGGGAACAGGGACAGTGCAGCTCTTATCACATGAGGAGGATAGTTTCCATAGGACTGGGTGTGAAGTGTTTTTTTCTGTGGATTTTTTGGTTAACTTTCAACTTTTTCCCATACTGATTTGAAAAGGCTTCTCATGCTCTAACAAGTCCATAGCAGACTTCAAAGGCTTCTTCTGGTATAGTCCATGGCATCTGCAGCTGCCCCCATGGAAGTAAGTGACACAGTTTAGTTTGATTAAAGAGGCCCTTTAATTTATAAAGAGAGATTAAATAGACTGGGGTGGTTTCTTTCCCAAGTTCCTAAATTATTATGCAGCTACAGTGCTTTCTGTGAGTTGTCCTTTCAATATGCTCCACAAAAATATCTTGGAATAATTTAACTCTCTTGGCAGTTGTTCTTCCCCAGTTGATTAAACTCTCTTTGTTAGAGATTCCCAGCTAGTTATATTTTCTTATGCTTCAGAAATAGTAAAGAAAGGAGACCAGGAATTTCACAGCTTCAGGGTTGGATTTGCTGAATGCACTTTGTGCATTACTTCACGTTCTGCATTCACAACCAAAATAAAATGAAGTCCTGAATGTTGGACTTGCATTTGGATGTCAACTACAAGAAGTAACTGCAAGTTCCATAAAGAGTGTGAAGACCATGCTGCTAACACAGTGCCATGTGGTTTAATGTTTGTGAATTTTATTCACTTGCCAGCTTTGTTTAAAAGACCACTGTGCTTGCTTGCTTATTAAGCGGTTATCTTATCACAGGTAGAAAGACTACACTGAACCAATTTCATTCTTAAATACAATCAGAAGAGGGGAAAAAATATACTCTTGAAAAGGAAAGCAATCCCTGGAGGTATTTAAAAGATGTGTAGATGAGGTTCCTAGGGACATGGATTAGTGGTGGAGTTGGCAGTGCTAAGGTTAATGGTTTGACTCAACGATCTTAAAGGCCTTTCCCAATCAAAATGATTATATGATTCTATAGCATGTGGCTGCAGTAACACAAACACATTAAACTTGTGCTCTTAAATTTCAGGGCTTGAGTATGAATTGAATCTATTCATAAAATTATGACTGTCCTCTTTTGAATAGTTTGTTCTGAACTCTTTCATATTGCCTCTAAAAAAAAAGGAAGATGATTTGTAGTGCTTCCTTTGGTGCTAAGGAGTCTCCAGAAACACTAATCATTTGCAGTGGAAACACTTGAAAAAAATCAGCTGATACATCAAAGCAATTTGCTTTGCTGCTTTGGTGGTGGACCCAGACCAAACTTCCAGCTCATCTTGACATGGGACCAGTGATATGCACAGCTTCCTCGGTCATGTTGGGATCATTTCCACCCTAGGCAGTGCCAGTAAAAACATACAATGCTATAACAGAATGTGGGAATAGATCTTTTACTTTAGATGTGGATCACAGATCACACACACATTGCCTGTACTTCCTGAATTAAAGAGCACAGGCATGGGGTGGACCAAAGCATCTGCACAAGCACTTTTTTCTGACTTGGCAGTTAACAGTAACACTGAATTTGCAGGACTACGACACATTAAATTCTAATGAGAGTGAAGTACGCAGAGTCACTTTAGAAGTCATGCTTTCAGAAAAAACAATATATGTAGTGTAAGGAACAGAAGTGATCTGACTACCTGCATATCGTGCAGAAATGTAGTTCAAATATAAATAATATATAGGCTCTTAATTTTTTTTTTTTTTTTTTTTAATAGAATGTGACAGTATGTCACCTGGATAGAGCCTACATGAATTTAGTAGTTATTATCAGTAATAAAGTTTATTTGACAACCAATAGCAATATTCCAGCCTGTGCTACTCAACCTCATTTCCACCTCATGGCATAGGCTTCTCTTGGCACCTCAAAAAAGCCAAACATGGAACAAACCATTGTGTACTGGTTTCTCTACCAGTGCACATCAATTTGTTAATAACAGGATATGATGAAGCAATTGGACAAATTAGAACATAGGAATGGGAGTGACTTAGATGATGTGAGACACTCAGAATGCAAGAGATGAAGGCAACAGAATGGCATGGAAATGGTTTAAACTACAGCAATAAATCAGTTGAGTTTAGAGCAATCTTAGCAAGCCTAAAAGAAACTTCAGTAGAAGAATAAAGAATGTATTCAGTTCTCAGCTGTATTCTCAGCCTCACATGGGTCGCTGATGTTGCTCACTGTAGTATCAACTACAGTGAAATTCTCATTGTAATGTCAGGCTACTCAGGTTGTGAGTTGTTATGGATATTGATTTCCAGTGAGTGGTTGAAGGCTTTTAATTTATTTTTCATCTTGGTAGTCACCCCGAAGTCACCACTTCTAGTAGAAACATGAACATACTCGTATTTTCCCTGAATCCAAGAACAGCTGTGAAAGGGAAGGCAATTAAGTTCTTGAAGACATTAGCGTATCTAATGTCTATGTCTCATAGGAAAAATAAAAATAAAAAGAGAAGAACCAACCCTGTTTGTTTGGTCCTTGTTCTGTCTTGTAACACGTTACAATGGAATAGATTGTGCACTCCGTATTTCACAAAGTGTCTCAGTGAATGAAAACTAGCACCCTTCACACAGCCAAAAATGTGCAAATAAGCACAGGAAAACAAAGAAGGCTCTCAGGGTCCTGAAGGATGACTTTGATGTGTTTTGAATTTTGAAAGAAGTGTTTGTCCGGAGAAAGATGAAGGCTGGACAGACGTAATGCAGCTGTGAGTTTCCAGGGAGGCTTGATGCACTGCAGTTGTAGGCTGGAGAAGAGAACAAGGTGGTGCCACAGAGATCGAGATTAAAGGTCTTAGAGCTGTTTAGCTTGGCTGAGATTCATTGCCAACATGAATGAATACTGCTATTTATTTTAACAGTTCTAGCTATGCTCTGTTTATGGCTGTAACATTTCACTAACATTATTTCCTCCCTTCAACTCTCCCTCCCATTCTCTTCTTTTACCTACTTCAGTTCTCTTTAACAGCTCACAGGGTATTTTCTCCATTTATCCTCATTTCCCAAGCATTATCTTAGCCATTTTCTCTCACAGAAGAATCTCTAAGTCAATAAAGTGATCTCATGTATGAGGTCAAATTATAGCAGCCAGTGTAAAAATTGTTCAAGCCAGAGGTTAGTGAATGAAACCCTTTCTCAGCTCATAAATAAAATGACAGGTTTTTTTCATAGTTTAGTATGATACACTCTAAAAGCCACTTGGAAAATAAATTTAGTACAGGAAGCAACATCCTCCTGGTGCTTCCTCACTCTTGAGTTGAAAGTTCAGCATTGGAGTCAATTTCCACACTATTAGGTGTTGGCAACTTTATGAAAATCAATGCAATTCCATCCATAATTTTTAAAAGTGAATTCAGTTACTAAAAAGCTAACGCTTTTTACAGTATGGATTAATGCTCACATCTTCCAGTTTTATATCTGAAAGATTATTAGTTGGAGATTGACGGTAGCTATGGCAACAGCTAATTTTGGTGAGCAGTTGCATAAACCAAACACCAACTCAACAGAAAATCATCAAAGATGCAGTGAAAGCAAATAATTAATAAAACTCATGGATCAGAATACATTCACACAAACTTCTCATTAAATATTTGTGTACAACGTTATTTTAAAGACATTTTATCCATGAGAAGTTTAGAAAAAGAATAGTAATACATTTTCGTATCAAATAGTACTTCTTTCTATGCAAGTGAATTTTAGGAAACAACTATGTCTTTTTTGTCTTCAAATGTCCCAATAACAGGGACTTACTTTTTCTAGGTCTAAATAACTTCTTGCACAAGTTTACAATATATGCATAGCTGATGTCTTCAGTAGTACTATAGGCTAGGTTTGTAATGTATAAACTGAATAAAGTAAAATAAATTGTGTTTAGTTGAATTTGTGTAGTTGTTTGTGTATGCAGAAATATTTAAAAAAACAGCAGACAAAGCAAAAAAATTATTTCATTTTTAATTCATTACTACTTTTATTTTCCTCCTTCCTTTAATAACATAGTCCTCTACAGAAATCATTTGTCTTTAGCTGGAAAATAATTCTTAATTTCCATTATGGTATTCTGAATTTCAATTATGGTAGAAAAGACAGTTGTACCAAGTATAGAATACATTGTCAGCATTAATTGTATATATATAGTTCTAATAATATAATACAAAAGAACTGACAAACATACAGCTTAAACATTTTGATTGCCATAGTCATCAAATGGTAGTAATAACAGAAAAGACCTGTCTTTTTTCTCGCTGGCATTACACTGCTGCTCTCAATGCACATGGCTCAACTCTACAACATTCCAATCTTCACATTCTCATCCCAGAACTTTTTAGTTCTGGGGCATATGAACCTATAAAAGTCCATGTGTCCCTAAGGTAGAGCCTGTTGCTAAGGGGAACGAATACTAATACCAACAAAAATAAGCTGGTAACACTGATTAAGAGTATTATATAGGGTACAGCTTTGCATGGTGTGTTATAAGATAGCTTTGATCATGACTTTCATCTGTTTATGCTCGCTAAACACCCAGGATTTATCAATATGATTATAGAGTTTCAAGTAGCTGGTTTAGATTTCACTATTATCAAATTACTTTTGATTTTTTTTCCCTCTGAATCCATCAGCATGTGGCTCCTTGTCCCAGCAGGTCCTGCCTTAGAGTGCTGTTCTGAAGGCTTTATCAACCCAATTTCTATAGATCTGTGATGGGCTCAGAGACATCAGAGAGACTTCTCCTCACACACAGCTCTGCCAGTGAAACAACCACTTCTGAATTATTATTTTGAACTTTTGCACTTAGAGACTACAATCATTGTAACACAGGATCATCACCTGTCACAGTTAATTAGTCAAACTGAATTTGCACATTCGTACTGGGTTACATGTATTGGCTTCAGACAGGTTGGTAGAGAACCACTGTATGTGGAAAATATATTTGCTTTAAACAGGTTCTCTTAAATTGACGTTGAAGAGGCTCTTGCCCCATGACAGGATAAGATTCCTTCAGTTAAGGAAAGGTGTCGCAATTCAGTGCTATTTTTTCGGTGTATAATGCATGATCTGTCAGCATATACTGTGTGTTATTTACTGTAGTTTTCTTTTACAGGATTGCCACCCACTCAGAATGCAGCCTAGAAGAGACAAAGACAAAGCTTTTTCAATGAAAGAATGTGGTTATAAAATTAATTTCCCAAACGTGTTTATTAGATTATCCCCAGCTGGATGACCTTTGGATAATTCCAGAAAACTTTTTTTTTTTTTTTCCTAATAAGCTCATGCACCATAAACAGAACAGTGTTCATAATACGAAGGAAATACTACTAGTGCAACTTTCTTTAGCTGAAGAGAAAGATAAGGTAATATTTTCCATCAGGTTCTCTAAGGACTTCACCACTGTTAACCTGTTTTACACAGATTTAACTTGGACACAGCAGTGAGAAACCTTTACTAAATAGATAAAGGGGAAAGAAGTGATGATGAGGAGGACAGATGGGACATTGCCAAGTGGACTTCAGTACAAAAAACAAGAAAAAAGCATGATGACAACAGCCAATAACTAATTAATTAAGGAAAGGAACTATTATTTAGGCCTCCATGAAGTTAAAAGGTCTTGCAGTTTGAAAACACTTGCAGAAATCACCTTTGAAACAGAATGCTGAGAGCAATTCTGAGTAGCAAAAACATATGATTGAGTGGGCTTCAAAAACACCCAATGCACACATGTAGCTCACATTAACTGAAGGACAACATGAATTTACATAGTTTATTTTGCTAGAGAGCTTAATTTAAGTAGACTTTTATTATTTTAATATATTTTGATTTGATTTGATTTATTACAACAATTTGTTTTAATATGCGAAAGTTTGTTTTCCAATTTTGTAAATTTTAAACAGGTGACATACAGCTGACCAAGACGTCGTTATATTATTAACTGTTCCCAAAATATTTTTAAAGACGTATTGTCATTTCACTGTTTAACATTAGTCTAGAAATTCATAACTGTTGTAACATGCAGTTGGTGCCCTTTGCTGATGACTATCAGATTGTTGGAGACATTATATTTTTGTAAACCATTTACACCTGCCTGTCCCATAAACCAGCTGCTTTATCCAGCTGAATAATTGAACCATTACTACTGCTAAGTGCTTATGCCCTTTTACCGTTTCTGAACAAGATATGTTCTCTCTTCTCATATATGCAGTGGTTTTGTTTGTGTTCTAACTTTTTGAAGAGGATTTGATCTGTGATTTCAAATACTTGAGGTTTCCTAAGTAACTGGACGATTGTTGAGACTCAGGCTGTGCAGAGTTCACAGTTTTCACAAAATTTGAATTTTTCCAAGGGTTACACTACAGGCTAAGGTGTTGACATGTTTTCAGGAACAAGAAAGGCAAGTGAAGTTGGTGAGAAAGTATGTTTGTGGGGAAGTGGATAGGGAAAAAGAAAAAGCAGTAAAACTGTTCTCATGTAGTATTGCTCTTAGTTTGTTTGATATTGTTGACAGATCTAAAGTGCAAACACTTCCTGACTTATGTCAAATACAGGCTTTTCCGCACTTAAAATTTTGTAAAGGGAGAACATAAAGAGACATGTACTTCATCTCACCCTCCACTCTGGGCTCATTACAACAAAGCAAGGGCAGGGGAAGGTTTTGCAAGTTTTGTTGAGCGTTGTTTTGTTTTCTTCTACAAGCCTTTATGGCTACTTTTACTCCAAAACTGTTAGTGGTGTTTTGATGCTTTTTACAGCTGAACAAGCCAAAAATAAGTTTCCCACTCCACTGAGCTGTAGTCTTTTCTTCCAGGTCAGAAAAGGTCCTTGAAGAGCTTTTTTTCTCTTTGCCAAGGACAGCTGGAAATCAACACAACCATGTTGTGTGTAATGCATAGACAGGAACAAGCTCAGACTTCCCTCATCTTCAAGTTTAAAAGGAAGTTAAGATCTTGTTTACTGACAGGAGTGGCTGGCAGGGTAGAGTCAGTGAATTATCACTTCTTTCAGGCCTTATCTTTGTGCCTGCACTCAGTCAAACTTCTGCTGAACTGAACAAAAGTCATGCTACTGTATTACCTCTTTTAAGTCTGTAAACTTGACACCAAATAGACACTGTGCAGACTTCGGTATGAACTGTGCTGGCTTCCCCCAGATGTGAGCCCAGTGTGTAGCGATTGTGATCTTACACTTCCAAGCAATTGCAATAGTGACTAATTTAATCTCTTTTTTGTTATTCAGCTTCAGAGAAGTTAAAGTGTAAAACTTTTGTGCTAAGGTAAAATGTGCAGATTTTCCAACAGGGTGTTTGGTTTTTGTGTTATTCGTCTTTGACAATGGATATGCTGAGCCTGAGGACCCATTGTCATAGAGGTAACTGAAGGATCAAGGTTTATCTTGCAGGAAAGCTGGAAGTTACAAAATCATTGCAATACTTTCACTCACCTATTCAACAATTAAGTGTCAATGTCAAATATGTCAACATCAATGGAGAGGTGAATTCAGCTTGTCAGGTAAGACGTTTATATCCAGGCATATGGCAATCTTCATTTAGCCCACATGGTCACATTTTCTGTTCAAATCAGTGTAAAAATGTAGCATCCATACCTATTTTCAATACATAGAAGTCAGTTTATGCAAGGTAATCAGGTATTAATTCTGTATTTTGACAGAATAACTGTAATTTGTGCAAAAGTTGTTATAATAAATGCAGGAGATACTCCTCCAGAGCAGACTACAAGAGGAGCACTACATAAGGTAAGCAAAGTGACATAAAATGACCACGGAAAATTGCCACATGTCATCTCAGGAGCCAGTTAATGTCCTGTCATTAGCAACACTGCACAAAATTAGAGTGCTTAAAACCTCAATGCCTCATTTAATTACCTTAATAATTTGCTGGGGCTATACAATTTTAAATTCAGTCAGGTGCCATTTAGACCAGAGGGGAAAAAATAAACTTTTATTTTAAAACATAAATTTATGAAGTGACTATAAACACAACACAAAGTAAGCATTTATGGAAACACTTTTCCAACAAAGTTTGATCCAAAGCCAGTCAGAATTGATGGGCACCTCGCCAACATCTTGGAGAGGAGGCCAGTTCTTTGCCTATAATTCAGAAAGGCTTTTGTCAGAAAGCACTGTGATAGTCTGAGAGATGGAAGATTGTCACACTGTTTATCAGGGACGCCGAAAACTGTGAGTAGTGAAGTGTTTGGGAACTAATGCCAGTCTTTGCTCCTCGCTGGCTCATTGGAGTAGCAGCGTGCTTGAGTTCCACCTTGTGAAGCAATGAGTGTAATGAAGACTGGCAGGAGGATACAGTGGAAATGATGCTGAAACAGAAAAGCACATTATGAAAGAAAAAATAATTGAAATGGGCAATGGACACGACACGAAATCCTGACAAATCTAAGTGCCTGGTGGTGAATAGGAAAGTTATTGTAAGCTTGTTCTCTAAGAGAAGAGGCAGTGAAGAAGCTATTGCCAATCAGTTCATATAAATGGTTTCCTAGCAGGCAGCTAAATTATAAATATTTCTGTGGTTATAAAAATGTTGAAAGAAACAAAGTCAAAACAATGCAGTTATGCAGTCTTCACAGTGAGTACACAAAGTGTTCAAAACAAGGAAAACAAAAATGACACAGAGTTTCTCAGCAGAGAATAAGGACTTCAAATTTATTTGCTCTAGAAGCAAAGCACATCCATGTGAGATACATGATCACAGGCTATAAATACGTTCAGGTAATTAATGAAAAAGGGAAATATTTGCCGTGTCCTTTAACAGACAAGCCTTGCAGCTTGCAATGAGGGAAAGGCCTAATGTTATAGATTTATTATTACCGAGAGAATCATGTTTCTGTCTGAAAACATAGCCACTACTATTGACAGTGCTGTCCTCTTCTGAAATGATATTTATTGTAGCCCGGGAAATACAGTATTACTATCACTTGTAAAAGTCCGCAGGCTTTGTACTGCACTTCAGAGGCTGCAGGCTGCATGTCAGGTTTGCTTTGCTTCATTTTGTCTTGACCTGCCTGGAGCTTTGTTTTAACTTGGTTTAGCCGTATGAGCGATTTTTCTAATGACCAGGTGGCTATGGCCAATTTGCCTTACTTTTCGCCTGTCTTTGTATAGTTTAACTGCAGTTTCTGTGCAAGGTGGTGGTAAGAGGTAGTTGTTTTGTGAAGAATGAGGTATTTAAAGCTCTAATGCCGTGTAGAGATTTATGACTGTGTGGTGCAGTGCAGAGGAGCACAGACACAGCAGGAGAGCAGCAGAGACAGAGGATGCAGTGTAGAGAAGTCATGGGGTGGTATGAGACAAGGCAGAGGTTGGCACTGGAGACAAACAGCCAGTCCACGACCAGTTAAAGGAATGAAGCCCAGGAGCTGGACAAAATCGCTTCCAAGGTAACAAAGAGAACAAGCAACAGTATTTAAAGCAGATAAAACTCATTTACATCCATGTGAAATGAATTTGAGTGTGACATGGGCTAGCAGGCTGTAAAAACACATTAGAAAACATGAAAAATAGCTCCCCCAAGGTGCAGAAAAAANTACATAATAATATTTTTTTTAATATTTTCCTCTTCTTTTTTTTCCTGTAATGTTAATCTAGGCTAATCTTAATCTTTTTAGTTTACTACTAAGACAATTAAGATTTCAATTATAATAATAAATTCTTGGGTTTATGTCTGTGGTGTGTTCTCTTTTTACCTATAATAAGAATTATAAGCACTGATAGCAGGGTAAAAAAGACATCTACTTATTCAAATTATTTTAATATCAAAACATGCAATATAGTAATTATTGTATGACAAGGAGTGAGTTCTTAAATTACTCCCAAATGATAATTTTCATCATTTCAACTAAACATCAGTGATCAGGGGACACCAGCAGCAACTGAGCTAAGGATGTATTCAACACCTCATCCGGACTTAGAAAAGAGTTAGAGAAGACACTGGAGGCTGTGTTGCAGGGAGTCAGTCTGAAGAGTGCTATAAAATGCACAGGGAAACTTATTCAGGAAAAAAGACTCTCGGCTGGAACACATCTGCTTTCACTGGAGCTGTGCCAGGATACACCAGCTGGGAGCTTGGTCTTGTGAGACGAACATGAGACCAGGGCTCCGCTCCTCTTAGATCCTGTGTCAAACCTCCCATTCTTGGAATTTGCCGGGAGTTTCAACATGTTTCTGTTTCCACGTTTCTGCACAAACCCGCACTTATTTACAAATCCTAGGAGCTGGTGGGAAGTTTGGGCAGTCAAGCAGTGGGTAGTCTGGGTGTGAGTTAGTTGTAGATTTGCTGATTTGATCAATGCACTCTTGCTGCTTTGGTACCTGCTTCTCTAATGCAATTTCCTCAGCCCTAACCTTCTTGTTCCCAATACATTCGTTTTAGTGTGAGAAAGAAGGCACTTTTAAACCTAGAGCTGATTGTATTGAAGCAAACTCCATAGTGTGTTTCGGGCAGCACATATAAGCAAAACAATCCATTACCTGAAGTCCTTACAGACAAGGATGCTTGCTCCCGCTGCAAAATCAGGCATGCACTGATGGACGGAGAGGTACAAGCGTCAGCTCCTGCTCCCAGGATCATCTGCATTTGAGAGATCAGAACCTGAATAGGTTTTATATCCTGTCAATACCGTTGCTTTTAACAACAGATTTCCATTGTCCATTTTCGATGGATACTGCCATCATATTTTGGTGGGCTGCGTGTGTCTGGGATGTCTGGCTTTCAGAAGTACGGTCAGATGAAATCCATATGAGCATCCTCCTTCTGCCTCACAGAAAAAAGAAATTCAGTCTTCTTGGGATGTGTTGGACATATTGAGCAATCAATCTTAGGCAGCATAGCCAGCATTTTTCACGATGAATAAAAGCTGCCAGGGCTGTTGTGCAGACACCAGCCTCAGCCCTACAAACCACAGCCCCTCAGGTGAAGCAATGCCTAATGTGTTGATCTGGGCAGCATTTAAGAAAGGCAACTGTTCACTGCTGTCATGAGAGAAATACTCCAAGGTACATCTAGAAATCAAGCAGTATCTGTCTAAAGACACGTCAGAAACAGTCAAACAGATCTTTATTGGTTTTAGGTCTGCTTGTAAATTAAGCAGGAGTTCTGAGGATCTGAATTTCACAGACTAGCACAGAAGTCCCACCTACATCTCAGATTAGGTATATAAACTGTTGTGGATGATGTTGGACGTTGTACTGCTAATTTGATCTAACCTGTCAGGCAGGACTGCAAAAAAACTCCGTAAAATGGTCAGTATCAGAGACTGGTTATACATTCCCTGTTTTTCCTAGTAAGACTACAGATCTATTCTGGTTTTGTAGATGACAACATCCATTACTATATTAACACCAAAATTATGCAACTCACAAAAAAACACCCTAGCTCTCAAACTGCCTATGCCAGAACTACTCATAAGATTTTTTATTTGATTTCACAAGCTGTTTTTACCTGCAAACCAATAACAAAGATGCAGTACCAAACATTCAGCACTTGGGCAGTAATGTGCTATCTTCTGCATTCCTGTGAAAAACAGGGTAAGGAAGGCTGAGAGGTTTACTTTAAATCTAAATTCATTTCAGCACTTTCCAGTGAGCAGCCTAAGCCTCTCAGAAAAATTCCAATCCTGAAATAGCAAAGTGGGCCACTGTGGGTCATCACATCAATTCCACTTCGCAAAGCTGCTACTTCATTTGGTGTCACTTGATTGGTCCTTCTCATTAAGCCACCAGTTCCAATGGGGTGGTATTGGTGCAAGACATGCAGAAGACGAAAGTTGCTGTGATTCCCAGAAAACACTTTTTCTGCTCACATTCTCTCTTTTATTGATTCTTTGGACAAAAATTGGTTGTTTTCTGATGCTGTTTGGCTTTTCTTGTCTCACAATAGCCAATGCCTACTGTCTCGTTGCATGATGCTCGTGGCCACACACAGCCAACTTCATCTCTGACTGTCTGTATCTCTTCTGATACCTCTGCTCTGCCTTGACTCCCTCTGATAAACATTTCACACACTGGGAAATGGGTGGGTAGAAAAAGATGGCTCAAATGAAAGTTAGACCTGAGTGAGGATCTCTGGTGAACTGAGAAGGACTCTGCTTCACACAGCACTGCTTGAGCTTCTCTCCTGTGGAGAAAAGTGATTCATCTTTAACTGATGATTGCTACATTCCTATTAGATTTGAGACCCAAGGGAGAAACTAGATGCCATCTTTCCACATACTTTTATCTACATAAGAGGTTAATTTTCCTATCCCAGCAAAAAGTTGAGCTGATAGATGAAAAATACACAAGTTCTGGGGCACAGTTTCAGGATTATGATGGCTTCAGAACCCAGGTTTTAATTTCTTACTAAAGAAAGAAGAATTTAGGATGAGTTAAGAGATACAGATACTTGAAATAAAATGAATTTAGGAAATACACATTTAGTAAGAGTCAGACCTAAAATTAGACTTTACAATGGATATTGGCATCCAAATTCAAATACACTTCCGGAAGTTTCTTTTGTCAGTTCCTGCTAGCTGTCTGCAAGAATGCAGTGCTTTCATTTTGAACAGCAATGTTTCCTACAGCCAAAGTTAGGCTTCCACACATGCTCTGACACTTTCTCATTTGAGGAGCTAAGTACCTAGTATCCAAGGTTAGCCATACGTGAGGTGTAAGGCCACCCAAATCCAGCTAAACCCATCAAAGACCCAGCCTGGAACAGATGTTCATATCATGCCTAACTTGCTCTCTCCCTATCCTGATGGCTCTTGCATTGTGGCCAGACTTCAAAAGGAAGGTAAGCCATGCACTAGCCTTCTTGGAGCTTGGTGGTTAAGGTTATCTCCTATAAAGAGAGTTTTCCCTGCCTCTAGAAAAGAAAGCATTGGGCCAACATCTCCCATTTCCAAATGTTCTAAGCGACAGCAGTTGTACGAGAGCATTCCAGCATCACTACCTCCATCACCTTGAGATTTGCTACAAATAGAGGTACCCCAGTGTATTTAAGCACTTATTGTCAAAACTGGTATTCTATTCTGTATTCTGGGCCAGCAGTGACCATGAAGTCAGAGGTTTTCAGGAGTTCATATACACTCCTATACTTAGCACTTTCTACTGGCTGCCACTAGTCAGTTCCCATATAAATACATTTGCATGGATCTGTGTTCAGCCATTAGACATGTTCAGCATGAATAACCCTTCAGACTGCCTAAAGTTCCCTATTCAGTTCATCTTTATGCTCAACTCTTTCATGGAGAAGCCCTGCTGGGCTAGGTGCTATATTTTTTTAGGTACTGTGAACCCTGTGGGAAGGTGTCCAGTGTGCCCATTTCACTGAAATGTGTAGGTTCCTCTAAAAATATGGTACTTGGGCCTTCCAGTGTTCAGCATAACACAACCTAAACAGATTAAAAATCTTAGTCTTTTTGTCCATAGACATTATCCTCTCTAACTAGCATGAAATTTTTCTATCAGCTCTCTCCTTTATTTCAGCAAATTCTTTCTCTCTCTTCTACAGTATTGTCATTTTGGCCTTATCTTTGCCTAGAGGTTAAGAAAACTCTTTTGACTGATGTCGATCAGCCAGCAGGGAATGCTTGTAGCATCAGCTAGCCAGCCTCTGCTTTACCTCCCAAGAAACAAAACAATAAATTCTCCAAGCCAGCTTCCCACAGCCTGGAGGGCCTGGGATTTACAACTTGTTTGAACTTTCCCAGATGGTAACGCACCAGGCTGCTGCAACACCACACTTGGTGGCCAGTCCAAAGACACTTCCTCATAGCAATTTATTTATTCTCTCAGCTTCAACAAGATTTCTTGTTGAACAAGATGTTTGTGTCTGTCTGTGCTCTATGGCATTTTTCTGACGCCAGTTCTAAAGACTAGATAATTTATGCCATATACCATTCTTGTCCACCTAGAAAACAAAACAAAACAAAATAGGATCAAATGGACAAGTTCTACTTATATTTCTTTTTTACTAATAATGAATGACCTTGCAAAGCTTAACCAGATCCAGTGAAAACCTTCTCAGAGGTCTCTCGATCATTTTATCCCAAATAATCTAGCTTGGGTGGAAGAAGGAGCAGGAAATCGTGTGCAGAAAGCTTACCTGAGGGTGGCAGACTACCGGGTACACTCTGCGGGTTGATAGCTCTGTGAACAGTGAATTGGCTGTCTAAAGGTAAAGGCATGTTATACTTCTGTGCCTGGGAACTTGGCTTTGCAGCCTTTGCTTTTGTGGGTTTTATTTAGTTGTGATTAATGCAGCAGTCATAATAGCTTTGGAGCAAAATCATTTGTGTCTTAATTATATGAAACATGCTGTTCAGAAATAATGCAGCTTATAGAGTTTGGAAAGCACTTCAGATACAGTTTTTGCTCATAGGATCAGTCTGGCACTAAAAACAAAGGAGGCAGTGTGTGTGTTTTTGTGCATGTGTATTTACATTAAAAATGAATTATCATACAGCCTTTTCCTGCACAGTTCCTGATAATCCCTTCAGTTCTAATGCATTAGCAAAGAAAATGAGGAAGTGACTATCAAAGGGTGAAAGCAATCCTTTCAACTCAATGAGGCGTCAGGAAGTCCCATCAGCTGCACCATTTAGCTTTGCTTTGAGAGTATCCTGGGAGGCTCTTGAAGACACTGTTAGGTTGATACCAGCCTTATCACAAGGAACCAGGACAATAGTTTGGAAGAACAGAAGCAAAGCCAGAATATATTTGCAGAGGAAGAAAATGAAGCGAAAGGGGGAAAAAAGTATAAAAGCTTTCAAAGAAGGCTTTTCAGTTAAAAAAAAAAAAAAAAAATATGATTTACTTCATTGTTATATTAAATTTTATTAAAAAAAAAAAAAAAAAAAAATAAATAAAATAAAAAAAATAATCATATATAAAAAAAAAAAAGCTGGATTACTTCATTGTGGTACACAATTTTACTCAGAATGTAAGACTCAATATGTTGCTGATTTCAAATATTTTCTCTTATCTAATAACAGAATCATATGAACAATGGCATAAAGGGAAACAGAAGTACTGAGCAGAAATTTTCCAGATGTATCATTCAAGATCTACAGTTGTTAAAGTTTGTTGAGAATGCTTCTAAAATGAGTTTTCCCTTTCAAGTCTTCATTAGAAATTGTGGGGGGGGGTTGCAAAATAAGAGTTAGCTAATTTACCTATTTCCTATGTCAATCTACAAGAGCCTTTCTCCTTTCTTCTCTTCCATTGCTTCTCATACGGTGTGACTAATTTAGACACCTCTGCCCCTGAAACACCACCTGTAAGTACCAAAAGTCAGGAAATTAAATTATCCTTTCAAATCTAATTGTGCCTTCTTGACACCTCAAAACATTTGTTAATTTACCTGAGAGTGAAGTCTCACTCATCCTTTCGTAAAACAGCCAAGAATTCTTTTTTTTTTTTTTCAGGGCAGGGATTAGGAGAGAGACAAAATGTTGAATTCTTTCACGAAGTATGTAACTGAACTGGAAAGAAAACCCAAAGCTTGTCGTGACCTTAACTACAAGATCTCTGTCCGTCACATTTCTCTGGATTCTCCAGGCATCTTGACAAAGTCTTCCACTGGCTTTTACTCAACACTGATACTCTAGAGTTTGTGACAGAGTAGAACAAAGGAAGCAGTGGTAGCTACCAGACCACCACCTTGTTTACCATGCCGCATATCACCGTCTGGGTCAATCAGCTGTTGGATAATCATCTATGCAGAATACCAGAAATCTGCTTCTTGCCTTGAGATTCTTACCATTGCTTGCTTTAATGTCGTTTTCCAATGAAGTTCTCATAGAAGTTCTGGGTATTAATTGAAGTACTGTATCTCATCTCTCAGATATTTTTAAAACATTTTTTTTAGTATTTTAATGTATTTTGTTTGTTCTTGCCACACGATCTGCCTAAAACTATTTCTTCTTTATTGCTAAACATAAAGTCTGAGCAAAAGTTATTTTCTCTGCCAAAACACTCATTTCAAGTCAATTCCACTTTTGCATGAGAAAAAGCTGTAGGGGATTGTCCCCATGAACTTTGAGTATCTTTCAAATCTTAAGGCTGAGAACAGTTCACACCACCTATAAATCTAAGTGCTACCCTGTTTGTTTAAAAACTGCACTTTTTAAATTAAATTGCTGCAGTAGGCAAGCTGTAGGACATTTTAGTTCATATATATCTGTGCGTAGTCTCCACTCTGTAAATCTCCTATCTCTTTTCCCTTCTTCAATAATTTGACAAGGCATTTGTTCACTATTTAAACTCCACATCTAATGAGAAATAGTAGGATTTCCCAGTTGGACCAAACCCAAGACAATCTAGTCTGGTATTCTATCTCCAAAAGTGACCTTTTTATGTGAACAGGAACAATCTGCTAACCACACAAGAATTCCTCCTGCCTTCTAAGACACTCTGGCTTAAACCTAACAAACAAAATACATTATATGCCTTCCACTAAATACATGTCAGCAGAATTAAAACTTTAGAAAATAGTCTGCACTCTATGGAGCAATTTTGTGGACTTCTGATGGTTTTTGGCAGCAGTATATGTGAAAAATTGTTGTTTATTCCCTCTTTATCACGTGAAAGTACTTCATTGTTTTTGTATTTTAGGACAGCAGAAGTTCCTGATGTACCATCTCTGACACATCATGCCTTTATTAACTATATCTATAGGTATAGATATTGTATCCATATATCTACTTATGCCACTTACTCATTTTGTGATTCTCTAAGATAATTTATTGCAATTGCATTCCCCAAAGCAAATAAACGCGCATCCAAATGTCTAATCATCAATCCTATGTGATCTGTACTTACAAAATTCCAAGATAAACTTAATTTCTTTTCAAGAGCTAAATTATCATACCTTAAATAAATGTCTTTCAAATAGCGCACCTGGAATCAGTGGAAGTATTTAAGGATTTTGATAGGTATGTTTAAATCGGGGGCCCCAAATACACTTTCTACTTCTCATTTTAGAGGCAAACAGCCCTCTGTGCTAGAAGAAAAACTGTCCACATGAGCAGAGAGACTGGCGGTGAATTCCAGTTCATCCACAATTTGAAAAGTGAATGTCTCCTTGCCCAGGATGGTGCGAGTGAGATGTCACAGCCTTGAAACTAAAGGTGTGAATTAAAGATAGAAAAATATCTTAAGAGACTTATTTTGCCCCAAGATATTTCATTACACTTTTCAGTGTTTGTGCTAATTAATTAGTCAGTATATTAGGTTAATAGACTAATTGGATCTACAGAAAAATTTTATCAGCAAATGTGCAAAATAGCACCAGACACACAAAAAAACCCTTTGACACGAAGGTGATTTAAATGTCTTTAAAAAAATCTTTAAAATTAATGTAACATGGCTATACGGCTGGATTTTGTCTTATTTTTTTTTTTTTTTCCCTCCCAACCATTTTTTAGAATATAATTGCTTCAGTAAATGCCTCTGTTTCTTTAGTTCTTTACCAGGTGCCTGGGGAATACTTCTTATAAACAAAATCATGCTTTATGGAGCTTTTTTTGTTAGTATATGGGGAGTTTGAGATGTTGTGGTGGTTGGATTTAATAGTTACAACTAAGTCAAATTCTAAAATGTTACACAGCAGCTCTGTATATTTTCTGTTCAGTGTGTAGAGGTTCTTTCCAGAGACTACTTAATATATCCTATAATATTTCCAGAAACTCAAAAGACTTCACAGTTGTGTTAGACATTATGAATTAAAACGGCAATGAGAAATAGAACACCTCTGTGCATATTATTTCATTTAATACTTAATGTCCCTGTAGTAAACTGGGCATACAAAGTTGGAAAGGTATTTGACTTTTTGTCATGATGTATCAGCAGTGGGGATGTTGTTTGCATCTCTAACATAACAAAAAGAAAAAAATCCAAATAAGTATTTTAACCTTAACATCTCTGTAATGTCTAGGGACTGAGTGAGTAGCCTGTGGCTAATAGCACCAATTCCATAGGTTTTGCTTTCATTACGATGTCTTGCCAGGAGAATCACTTAAGTACAAATTGATAAAGAAACAAGCAAAGGACAGGAGAAAAGTGTGTGCCTGAGTATTCAAGCACCCAGGTACAGATTTCATCTTACTGCAGGATGTTGCCATTTTATACAGACTTTTTTCTATGGAATCTCAGCACACAACAAGCTTTTGATACTTCTAGGGCATTTACATTTTAAAATTTTGCTTTATGTGTGTGTGTGTATATGTTACCTGATGACATCTACAAAGCCTCCCTCCTAAATGAGCCTCCCTCCTAAATGACCTCATAGGAATTTTGATACAACAGCTTGTCATTGAAAAAATATCAGCAAGCAGAAAGAATGCAGAGCCTTACTAAATCAGAACAACATATAAAGGCAGAGAATAAGACAGCTTCAACAGACTAACAAATCCATCACAAAACAGCGATAAGACATGGAAAATGCTCATAGCTTGGTTTGGTTCAGGGTGTATAATGTAAGAGTGGATATTTATCAGTGATGGAGATATATATTAAGACCTCCATGAAGTATTACAATCTTCTAGGATGCTTTCCTTCCTTCCTCCCTTCCCTCCTTCCTCCCTTCCCCCCTTCCTTCCTTCCTTCCTTCCTTCCTTCCTTCCTTCCTTCCTTCCTTCCTTCCTTCCTTCCTTCCTTCCCCCCTTCCTTCCTTCCCCCCTTCCTTCCTTCCTTCCTTCCTTCCACCTCTAATAATGTTCATCATCTTTAGTGATGGGATGGAGAGCCAGCACACCAACTGCATGACAACATTGTTGAAATTCAGTTCTAACCTACCTCTGGCTTGTGATAGATGAGCCTCAATAATTCAGGACTTTGCTGAATTCCTTGTCATACAGGTTTACTTAGGAAAACAAACAAACAAACAAACAAAAACAAACAAAAAATGTGTCTCTATCATTTAAATTAAGTTCAGTGTGAAGCCTGAATCAAAATGTTCCAGCAGCCAGATGGGAGAAGTGCACCCTCCTTTGAGGAAACTTCTCCAAAATGAGAAGATGTTTTAATAACACAGATTTTTCTCTGGCATTCTGCAGTGTATAAACTAAGTGTAATTCGAAAAATGTATTACATATTCATATAGCTGTATTGAGGTCTCCTGGCCGAAAAGGAAAGGACACAGACAAGCTCAAGGACAGGTAAAGCATCAGCACAAATGTGAGAAGTAAGGTGGGGATGTAGAGCCTTGTACTCACAAGTGGTAGTAATAACAGAGGATAAGAGGGAGTGTAGTCCTCAACCTGCTTCCAAATCTGCATCTGGACAGGATAGATTCGGCACTGTGTGTCACTCACCCATGCACCCAAAAGTAGGAAAGAAATAATTTTTTTTTTTTTTTTAAATCTGGCATTCTGTATTCCAGACCAGAATCATGCTATGTACCTCTGCTTTGGTTTATCACTCTAGCTAAATTAGACTTCCAGGAGCACCTAGTGTTGCAAGCAGAAAACAGATATCAACTCATTGCCAGCCTGATACAAAAATATTTCAGAAAACTTACTGGTGATTTGCATTTAGTGGATCATAGTGCAACTGTGTTTACCTTCCACATGAAGGTTAAACACTACATATTCTACAAGTGAGCCTAAAGTTACAAATTTTCCAAGCTTACCCACATTTCATTTAAAACGGTACGTCTTTCTTCTTGTTCATATTCATAGAATCACAGATTAAGCATCACTGCAGGGGCAGCAAGGGGTCATGTAAGCCGTGTCTGCTTCTGGATTCTTCTGCCATCATTTTTGCCAAACCTGTGTCTCACCTGATCAGAAGAATTCCAGGGATGAATGTTTAGTGGCATCTCTATGCAATTTAACCCATCCCAGAGCTCCATAGTGTTTACTCTCAGGATTCATCTCACCTGCCACAGTTACACCCTCACTTCAGTCCTATCCATCACAGAAAAAAAGAACAATAGTCCTCACAATGGCACAGTAACAGGTACAACAGATATCTTTCCTTATTTCTTGTTTATTTCAGGTATGGTTCCACCTTGGGGTGCTCTCGTGGTGTGGTGCTGAGCTCCCTCATTCCCAGACTGTTCTGTTCAGGTGTATATTCCCAGTTTTCTGACTTTAACATGCAGCTGCATCAGGATTTGTTTCAATACCCTGCTATCCTGATTTTTGCTGGAACACCTCACTCCTGGATCTCTGGTATTCATCTTACCCTCCCAACATGCAGAGGTGGCTACAGTTGTGCAGTTCCCACTCTTCCGCTTTTCTTTTGAAAACTTCTGCACAGCAACCATAAATTAGTCAAGTGTTCTTTTGGCATTTTGGCATAAATTCAAATTATGGGAGCAGTTGGATTATTTTATAGGCTTTATATATATATATTATATATATATGCAAGCTTGCAAAGGGTTATGGTGGTACAGGTATTGGTAGGAAGGTGATACTGTGTCTATAGGACTCATTAAAATGCCAGTGAATTCAAGAGACATCTCCTTTTCATCAGGGTAAACTATCAGATGCCTTCCAAGACAAAATTCTGACATTTTTCTGGTGCTCGATGGAATATTTTCCTCTATAGGTCTGAGAAAATGAAAAATAAGAGATTTTAAGAATGTAAAAAAAACCCAGACAATGTTCCTTTTGCTGTTATCAACTGACGTATCATGATCATTAAATCTGATTCAATATTCTGAGCTATTTTAACTAGATTTTGTTATTCTTTTGCCAATGCAACTGTCCAGAGCCATAAAAGCACCATTAGATGACTCAGCTCCTCTTTCTCCTCCTCCTCCTGGAAATGGAGGAAGGCAGTTTTCTTCTCAGCATTCAGCTACCCATCATTATAAATGCTTCCAGGAAGCTAGAATTTCAGCACTTAAAACAGTTTGTTGCTGGAAGTGCATTTTTACTGTTCAGCCTAGTTCATTAGAATTGTGTTATTTTCCTGATATTTTCACTCAGGTCTTAATCCCTCCAGAAAACGAGCAATTTCCAAGAAACTCAGCTCTGCAAGAGCCTTACACTGTGAGCTGCAAGGAGGCATCATAACTTTATGGTGTTTAACACTGTGTCTTAGCCAACTGCCTTAACAGGCGAGTTAAGAAACATGCAACACAGCAAGAAAGGCATTGCTCACTCTTTTGCCAGGGAAAAATGAGTGAGCAAGCAGCAATTGCCATCTTACATGGAGCAGGGACACTGCCAGGGGATGTTCCTGCTGTGTGGGGAAGATTCTCTCTGTCTGGAAACCCAAACAGTTTTTAGCACCAGTTCTGCGAACAGCTGTGACACCTCGAAGTGTTTTAACCCCCTTGTGCTAAACTCTGTGCTTCAGGGAATCGTTCTTATCAACAGGCTAGCTGTGTCTGGTCACAAAAACACTTAAAGAAATTGCAGTATCTGAGTCAACACAGGCTTTCTAAAATGGTTTATGTTCTGGGTTTAAAGCAGACTGTGAATCAGTGACTCGCTTTCTTCCTTAGGGCACAGTGGCATCTAGTGGTCCTACACTGTGTGGATGGGGCAGAAAGAATGCATAGAAAAAATAGACTTTGTGTGATTATATCTTCATATAAAATTATTTTTTACACAGCTATTGAGACATTAAGGTAAAATTTTCAAAACCACTCAAGACTTGCTCTCAATTAAGAATTTTCAGTGTGTATTAAACACATAAATACCTTTCTGAACATGAAGGACTTGATGTATACATGTAAGTGAAAATGGACCCTGGCGTACTTGGGCAATCTGTGTAATATTTTTTGCTGTGTGCAAACTCTTTGCATTCTTTTTTTTCCCCCCAAACATAATTCTTGTAATTGCATGGATTCATGAATACACTTATAGTGTGTTCAAATGCTTTGTTCCCTTAAGATCTGGGTATGTGCTGCAGGAAAGGAGAGGAATTTGAGCACTTACACTGTTCACTGACTTTATTTCAATTCCATTAAAATCATGCATTTTTAAGTTGCCTAGGATGGGACTATTATATCTACACAGATAGCTGAGCTTTGGCTAATGCCGGCAATTTGAGTGATTGGAAGTTTAAAGTACTCATATATTTGAGAGATTTGGCACTTAAACTGTATATTTTTATTATGATATCTTCAACTTATTAAAATTTCACACACCAAAAATCTTTACATTCTCTCTTCAGCCATTTTTGCTAGCATTTGTCAGGATGGTGAGTGATAAAGAGCATTTCTGCTACTGGAGCTGAGTAAGAGAGTGGACCAAGAAAGTATTTTGAGATTATTACTACACAGATATTCAGCCAGAGAAATGGTCTGTGACTAAATGTATCTAACCCTCTGAGAAGGAATTGCACTCCAAAGTTATCCATTTCGTCTTAATGAGATGATGCACTATATCTTTACACAGATATTTTTATGCAGCTCACATAAGAGCCCAATCCAGCTGAAATGCAAAATATTTCAGTTTGATTTTGAAGTCAGTGGTTGGTCTGCTAGCTAATTAACATCCTGTTTATTTTCTTTATTACAGTTAAGATCTAGCTAATGTCCATGAGCATCTTTCTGGTTTTGACAGTTTGCTTGCTGGTGCATGGCAGAAACATAAAAACAACTGAGATAATGAGATTCACACTGCACACCTGGTAGCTGTAAACCTAGTGTTATTGGGAACCATTAAGGGATGTATTTTCTTCTTGAAATGTGGATGCAATTCCCATTAGCATTAATAGGAGTTAAGTGAGCACAGCCATGGGAGAAAACATCTTGATATGTAAAGGAAGTTAGGTTCTACTGTTTACTACTTAAAAAAAATTAATGATAGAAAATCACAAGAAAGTAATAACTGTTTTCATGGCTGATGGAGGCAGTACCATAGGCCTCATCAGTTTCAGCCCACACTTCTGTGAGAAATACAATAAATACATCACTGATTTGGAGCCTGCCTTGTAGAAGTCTATGATGACTTCAACTGTCATATTAAGGCATTTTTTAAAAACACGCTGAAGCAGGCTAGTAATTGTAGAATAAGGACCTGACATCGAGTACTATGGGATCTAATGAACTTTCTCAGACAGAACAGAAGCTGAAGAAAGAAGTACACTCACAGTGTTGAGGAAGAAGTTACTGCTCTTTGAACCCTCTTTGTTCCTCAAAACCACACACATCTTGAGTACAAACAGGCATGGTAAACACCTATGTTCATAACATATATTGCTGAAACTGTGCAGTTGCCATGAGTAAAAGAGAGTCACAAGGTCTTGTCCTTGATCAGAAACATGAGTTATCGAGCTGCGAGATAGAGGCTTCAAGGCGAAGAAGCGGCTGCAGGCCAAAGCTCAAACTGTTGTAGAGAATGGGGCTACATCTGTCTGTGAACTGGTCACCAGTGGTGTTCCTCAGGGCTCAGTCCTAGAGCCAGTTCAATGTATTTATCGATAATCTGGATGCAGGAGTTCAATGCACGATTACCAAGTTTGCTGGTGATACCAAACTGGGAAGTGCTGTTAACTCTCTTGAGGGGCCTTGCAGAAGGATCCAGATAGATCGGAGCAGTGGGCTATCGTTAGTGGAATGAAATTTAATGAGTCAAAAGGCCGGATTCTGCACCTGGGATGGAGTAACTCTGGGCAGCAGTATAAGGTGGGAGAGGAGTGGCTGGGGAAAGGGGTCTGGGGGTGCTGGCTGATGGCAGTGTGAGCCCTGGCAGCCAAGAGGGCAAACCCCATTCTGGGGGGCATCAAACTCAGCATGACCAAAAAGGGGATTGACCCACTGTATTCAGTGTAGTACAGCCTCGCCTGAGGAACTGTGTGCAGTTCTGGGCCTTTTGAAAAAGGTTGCCTTACTCAACACACAGCTTTCATTCTGCTGCAGGTGTTTGCTAAACCACCCTTACCTTCAACTATAATTTTCTCTTTTTAAGGTTCCCTGGAAAAAAGTGCAAGTGAAAGGAGGGTATGTAGGTTTTGGCACTTGTAGTTCACACAAGCCTAGTTTAAAAGTAACTTAAACATAAAGTAAATTAAATCAATAAAACTCGTTTCAGCAGAGGGATTTTGGAAAAGAACGGAAAGATGCTAACCAAGATTATTATAGGTTGCATACAGTAGTTCATTCTGACAGGTTACATTTGAGCAAGAAACTGAGATTTTTTTGAAAACTTAATACATATTCTTATACACTATTCTTATCAGGGTATGCATATGACTGAAAGACTTGATAAATCAACCTTTAAACCCACTAGCAAAATGTCCAAGAAAACAGTTATTCAGCTACAAACAAGACAGCTGAGTGGCAGTCTTAAAAGCCCATTCTTGAGATATCAGCCCAGGCTTGCAAAGCCATGGCTATTCCCATGGCGAGAGAGACAGGACTAAGCAGATGACAGTGTGTCACAATTTGGTGATTTTCATGAATAGCTAAAAACACAGTATACAGCTGAGAGATCATATCTGGTAATAGATTTTGATAAAGAATTATATGGTAAATGAAACAAAAGAAACAAACTCCACTTTGTCCTACAGCTGTGAGCATTTTACAGTTTTTGAAGCTTTAACTAGCTAACTCCAAGCTCACAGAAAAATACATTTTTCATTTTGCAGCCTTCTGATGTGGAGGAGCTGTGAAAAGACCTAATTAAAAAAAATTATGCTCTCCAAGCTCATCTTTGTGACTAGCTGAAATGAATAAAAATGTGTAATATTTGAGAAACATGATGAAATGAGAGCCAGGGCAAAGAGACTTTTGGATCTCTACGGGACCATACACTGGAAAGCTGATCTTCCAATCTTGAAGGAAACCTCTCCATGTTCTAATAAAGCTCCAGCTGAGTTCCAGGTCAGGAAGGGCATTGCTCATTACGCTTTCTGCTCTCCTGGTGTCTGTACTACCTGACAGCAACTCCATCACTATAGTCATCAAATTAATCTTCATGATGTATTGGGTTCAGGTCACAAACCTGGTACCCTACAGTATGTGAAAACTTGATAAGACCAAACAATTTGTGTCATAACTGAAGAGAAGACATTTAGTTCTAATGTCTAATAGGGTGGTTTTTAATGAAGCTTTCTCAATCCCTTAATTTGTCTTGCATATACATACATATACATGTATAAAAAATACATATGAACCTTTGTAGCATACAAATCCTTCATACATATTTATCTTTCCTGGGCTCATATGCCGAGCTGAGAATCAATGAGGCTATAAACTGGGCTCACACAGGTTATATCTTCACTTAAAACCTGGACTATATGGCAGGTCCTCCTGATCATCTAGGCATTTGAAGAGTTTTTTACCTTCTGCTTGGCTTATTTTCCCATGTGGATGGTGTCAAGTGCGTGTCCAGATATTGTCCCAAGGTTGGGCTGAAAAATAATCAGGATGGCTCAGATGATGGCTCTCTGTTTCTTTCACGGTAATAAATCTGGATGTGGTTACTCGTAAGGTAATCCCAGATCCATGGAATACAGATCATTCAAAGATATTGGAAAAGATGCCTCAGTAAGCTTTCCTGTTAATCTTTTTTCTCCTTTCCTGTTAAAATTTTTTTCAAAGCTGCTACCTGTTAATAGGCAGACATACACATCTGACCAAACTGAAATTAAAATATATCAGCTCCAAACCTATTTCTAGACATAATTAGTAGAAAAACTAAAGGAAAACAAACAAACAACAACAAAACCCCCTAATATTCTGATTATATCACTACATCACAGATTTTCGGTCTTCCAATAACCTGCAAAATCTTGAGCTTTTCTAGACTTCCTTGTTGATCCTTAATCTTCACACAGAACTGGAAATCAAAAACATCCAGCTGACTAGTTAAAGTTATACAACCAGCTTGCTAAACCATTTACACTGAAGATGTTTTTTTTCCCCAAGAGCAGCAGGGAATCCTTGACTTCCCAAACACGAACTCTTTCATTTTTACAAAGAAGGAAGGAAACAAATGGATTATGTGCTCATGAGGTCTTCAACTAGTAGGAAAAACTCGATGTGGAAAAATGGCCTAGACTCCACAGAACACACTGTGACTGGTGCCCCCTGATCCCAACCCTGGTAATATGGTTGGCATAACTAACTCCATTTTATGAAGCAAGAGGCCATTCTCTGTGACTGAGCAGGTCATGTATTTGTTTTCGTTACTTCGTAATCAGGCCATGAAGGTCCTGTGCACCAAGCAGACAAATCACACAGGTTCCTCCTTCCCCTCTCGCAGGGTTCCTGGGCACCAGGCCAGTTATTCCCCTCCTCACTGCCCTTGAAGGTCTCCCATACGGTCTGGCCCGGCAGTGGTGATGGCCCTGGCACAGGGGAGGGAAGCGGAGCAGCACAGAGCTCTGCACATAAAATGAAGCTGTTACAAGTCCCAAGGGATAACCTGGACCCAAATCGCTGCTGGAGAATGAGACCTGGGATCCCCACGGCCAGGGACAGCACCATTGTCCTCTGCTGCCTCTGGGGTCTGAGGGACTCATCTACTCTTACGTGGTTGTCCAGAATGGATTGTGATTGTTATATCCATGTAGCAAAACATGTGCTGAGACCTGGCCCAATCTGCCAAGGGTTCAGGTGACTAGAAATCATAAATTAAGTTGTATTATAAATTCTGAATTGCATTACTTGAGATTATACTGTGCTGATTCTGTTTGTAGAAGCCCTGTGCCACTCTAATAATAAATTCTGTGCTACACTAGTCATAATACCTGGCTAAGAAAACAGAGCTTTAATTTCAACTACAATTTCACGCAGTCGCCATTCTGCCAAGGATCCCTAAAAGAACCTGTCTGCCCCTTCAGTGTCAAGTGACACTCACATATGGTACAATATTTAGCAGAACGTTTTAAATAACAGTGCGTGGATAATTTGGAATTCCTCATTGCAGTAGCTGAATAATTGCAGGTGAAATTTAAGCTCTAACATACATCATTGCTTCCAAGGTCTTTCCTGAACTGGTCTCAGCTGTCCTTCTGCAATCATGAGTTCTTCCTCACTCCACAATTGCCAGTTACAATAGGCACTTTCATCAGAGAAACTGGATTATAACATACCTGGGATGAGGCTTGATCACAGGAATAAGTGTGCTTCTCCAGCAGCTGACATGAATCACAATGAAATTAGAAGAATTTGTGGTTCTTTTTAATCTACTGTCTTCACCTTCTTCACAAGTTCCTCACTCTGCCAAAGTATGTTATGTTTTATTTGGATAGGAAGTAACTTTCAGAGTAGATATTTTGCTTAATTTAAGTTTCTTCCACGCTAGTATACAAAATGCAGCAATTTGTGTTTTCTAATGACAAATATGCCACATAAAAAAAAAATGGGAAAAGAGAGAAAAGCTATGTCACATGCTCATCAGCACACTACACAACAGTAATATACTGGGAATTTAGGAAGACAAAATAGGTACTTATGAACAGAAGACAAACATTTCTGTGGCTGATAGTCTACATACTGGTAGCCAAGTTCTTAACCGAATTACATCGTATTATATTTTATTCACCAGTAAGCAACCATGTTTTCAAAAATTGTCAGTATTATTAAGTGTAATTAAAAAAAAAAAAAAAAAAACAGAAAACAAATTAATAATCATAATTGTGTTGAGAAGAGATCTGAACATGTGCTCCATAAACTCAGTTATCTTCCAGGATGTTTTATTAAGGAAATTAGTTATTAATCTCTGTGTATCACATTAAAATAATATAGCTCATTAATCTGCAAACAACGTTGACTATATGTGCAGCCATCTCCACTCTGTCATGACATGTTAAGTCTCTGTGGTTATCAGTACATGAGGAGGAGCAGTGCTTAATGTCAGGAAAGCTGAAACAGACCCATTGCCTTTCTGTATCGTCCACCCCCTTTTAGAGTATAGCGGGAGGCCAACAGTGATTGATCCCTTTCCATACCTCAACCTGCACACTAGATAAGGCTGACACCTTTTGAAGTCCTTGTCTTCGAAAATAAATGTCATAGATTTACAATGAAACATTCAGTATAGGTGTGTTAAAGTAGTTAAGTAGACTGGAACTTGCTTGTGTCAGACACCTTCTAGGAAGACTTTCCCAACTGGTTTCCGACCCAGAAGCACTGAGTTGGACACAAGGACATTTCTGTTTCAAGTCGGACTAGAAAGTTGTGCCAGACCTCTTGAAAGCGCACTTTAAGCAGAAAGAGCATTTACATTTTGTTCCCATATCATCCAATGCCTCTGCCTGTGTTCTACACGTCTTTTTTAAAGACCTCAGCCACACTTTTACTACCGGAAAGGTACGGGTGTTATGTGAAGTCAGTTCAATCCTTACGGAGACAAGCCACTACAGTTCGATTTTGAAGAAGTCAGTCATGGTTGAACTAAATTATTTCAGTTATGTGGAAATAAAATCTGCTGTGCACCATGAGGTTTACACCAAGATATAGCTAGTCCAACATAAAATCTACCTTTCACTTGAGGTTTTAGCATTCCTGTCACCACTTCCTTGCTGAAACACAGAAAAATAGACGCGCCCATTCATCTGCCTGAGTCGATGTTGACAAATGGCTAAACTCTTGAAAACCTCAAGATTCCTAAGTTCTACACCCTGGAATACAACGTATTTCTCTGCTAAACGTTCATTCCATTAAATAATCCACAATTTTTATTTTTCCTACACATAGCCTATGTGTTCCTTGTTGAACTTAAACCTTCTAGGCCTTTTCACATGGAAAACTGGCAAAAAATATTACCCTCCTCTCTCCTGATGTCTTATATCTAGTCAACACTGTTAAACGATATTCTAACTACAGCCTTCTCTTTTCTAGACTCACTAATCCATTATTTTCCAATATTTTCTTGGAAGGAAAAGGAAGTTACCAGTTAAACTAACTGAAAAACTATATTTTGTTTCTTTATACAATGCACTTTGCACCTTGAAAGGTGTTAAGCTGAATAACTAATTAATGTGTGTGAAAAAGAAATAAAGTATGACTTTCTTTAGACATTGAGAATTACATTTGCTGCATTTCAGAGTTTCAGTTTTAGAATTTCAGCTGAAGTTATATAGGTCTGGAATATTCTGTACAAATGTTTTCAAAAGGTGCTTTAAATATTAGTTGTATGTCCTGGCTATGAAGACAAAGCACAGGAGCTATAATTATACAAGGTTATTTTGAGACTATTAAAATTACACTTTGCACAGTTCGTCGTTCCAAAGACTGACGTGATAGACAACTGATCTATATTATTGTTCTTACCTTGGATCCATTTTTGCAATCTGGGCTAGGTGTAGAATGATTTTTTTTCAAGACTTTACTAGTGCAGGATTTGGTTCAGATCAATTACTCATGTTTTCTCTACCAATTCTAAGCTTCATCAGTATTTGAGAAGGGCCTATTGTGGACATTGCTGAAAAATAATTAGAAAAAAATAATTATAAATCTACCAACCTCATACTGCTTGAACTACAAGGAATGTTAAACTGGCAGTAGAGGTCATCTGGGAGGGTTTTTTCTCATTTTAATTTAGTATTGCCTTTGCACTAAATTACAGAGTTAGCCTGACACGAATAGATATTTTTGCACGAGTCAAAGGCCGAAGAACATTAACCTGTTAAGTCTGAAAACTCATTTGAGTGCTGACTTTTCTACCACTGTTACTGCCACCTCCTTACTGACTCACAGTATCCAGAACTCAACTGCCTTTGAGTTGGGAAAAAATGCCCACATACGAATTTATGAGGCTATATGCAGAGAAGGTGACATAAATAGCTCACGATTAGACTGGATCAAAACCTACTCTTTTTTTTAACATTACAGTTTCAGTTTCAGCTAAATAATGGATGGAGTAATACAGATAAAATGTGTTTATGGCTATACTGCATTTTCAGTCAGTAACCAGAATACAAATTCTGATTAGCAGATAGAACTTACTTGAAGGCAACAAACATTTTTCAACCATGGCATTGTTAAATGATCCAGTGTGCTCATAAAAATATTTCTCATCAAGGAGGTCCATGGTATGAGCCAGCATTGGTATTTAGAATAATAAGCTACTGCTAACATCTTGGAAAAAGTAAAACTTAACAGTGAAAAAAAAAAAAAAAAAAAAAAAAATTCCATTTCTTATACCAGAGGAAGAGTCTGAATTAACAGACAGTAAAAATGATAATCTAATTCTGAATGCTGTAAAACTTGGGAAGTACTCAACATGGTATTTAGCTGTCCTCTAATAAAAGTACAGCCTCCCTTCTAATAGAGGAAATGAAAGTTTCATATATTAGAAAACATAAGAAATAAAACTGTTCCATTGAATTGGAAAGCAAGGAAGTGAAGAAGACAGGGGGTTGTTATTGATGGTAAAATAGCAGACAATGTGGAAAAGAAACATTAAAATGACTGGAAGAATCATTGAAATCTCGTGTTCCTTCCCTTGGTCCTTCTTTGGATCAGTATTATGGCACTTTACTGTTACAAAGACACCCATTATGGTGGAAACAGATATTTTTAGAGCTTAGTTTTTTTCTGGCCAGGTGGATACAGCTGCTTAAGTATGTATTTTTTCTGTATAAATACATAGCTACATGTATGTGTATACATATATATAATATATACATACTAATTCACACAAAATATATAAGTTTACCGTGCTAAAGAAGAATTTAGGACTATGGGGTTTTTACTTGCATTTCTCCATTTTGTTTCCTTCATCATTTTAAAATAGCCAAAGAACCATTAGGAGAATAAGAAATTTGTTTATTTTTGAAGATGAACAGAATGTTCAATTGTTTCAAAGATTACCCGTAGCTACAGTGGTGCCAATGACTCTTACTGTTATTAGAACAGAGAGTATCACAGCCACACTGCATGACTGGGTAGATTCCAGCCTGATATATCCTAAACAAAATCATTCAGCTTTACTTTTTCTCCTTTTGCAGCATCTTTATTATAGCCTGTTTTCAAAACTGTACATTATATTTCCTGCAGAGTGTATATGCTGTCCTATTACATACTTAATTGGTTTATATGCCAGTATACTTGTCTCTGTGTATGTGCATTTGTGTATAAATGCATTAGAAGTCATCTTCTGATGAGCTCTTTATTGATTTCCACTTCTATTTCAAATTGCTTTAAGGACTGGAGAGTGTTTTATACTGTGCATAAGGACTTTACAATGATTATATTGATAACAGATATGGCTCACCAGTGATGGAATACCATATACAGAAAATACTGAATTTTCTGTGGGTAGTACATAACAAAAACATACTGAAGCCAAAATACAGTGAGAAAGCTGATGCTATGACTACTGTAACAACTCATTGCTGTCTAACAATCTGTGTGTCACAGAAATACATGGCTCCAAAACATGGCAAAATCCCTCTAAAAACGTGAAATAAACAATAAGCTATTGGTAGTATTTCCAGTATAAGTTCAGTTGGGTTTTATAGGCACTGAAACTATAACAACGTTCATGTTGCTACAGATACAGTCTCATACTCATATTTCTAAGTAAGATCTAAAAAGACAAACACTTTCAGGCAGGAGAATGAATTTTATTAGCACATTACTTTTGTTTAGATATATGGCAATCATTTTATCAACCCAGGGCAGACTACGTTGAGCTAAATTGTTGAATAAGGTTGGACGATCATTACCAGAGAGAATAAATTCATTAAATAAATTGCAGAATCCACAGTGGTGCATGTAGTTAATGCACTGTATTTTAAATCCAGGTGCAAATCATCACCTGGAAAACCAATTACTTAATATTTTCTAAGGCTGCCTCCTTAATTGTGTTCTATTATTTTTTTTCAAAACATATTCATGAAATCATTGTTCTGTGACCAGCTAGAGATTTTAAATGTACTTCTAGAATTTTCCAGAAGCAGATAATAAAATTTCTACTTCCACAATGTAATAATTTTAACTGGAATAAAACCTATGCATCAGTATAAAAGGTTACCTTCCAAAACAGTGAACTTATTTACTTAAAATATTTGGAAGAGGAAAGTAAATAATAATAATTAGGAGAGTGCCAGTTTTACTGTCATGGAAGCATTGCATAGATTAGGTGTTTTTATTCACCAGCAGAATGTATATGTAGTGTATTTAGGTTAATTTTGTGCATTAAAACCACATGACTAATCAGCTGGCATAGGGTATCAGTAGATGGCGTTCAAGAATATGTAACAATTTTAGCACCCTAGTAAAATTCCCAGCTGTGTCACCAAGACACATGCAGCACAGGGCCTTATGACCACTCTTCACATCTGACTTCTGCACAAGTCTCCCTGTAGCCAGACCCAACTATCTGTGCATAATGGTTGGGCTACATCTGACCCTCTTTCAAGCACATGGTGACACCATTGATCTCCGTTGATTTACCTCCAACATCTCCAGGTGTGACTGAGACAAGGTCACCCCAATTTTGGTGGGCTGTATTCTTAAAAATGACACAGTCAGAGGTTTTTTACAGTACAGCTGTGGTGGGTTCACCTTGGCTGGCTGCCAGATGCTCACCCAGGTGCTTTCATTCAACAGAACAGAGGGAGAAAAGGTGAAAAGCTCATGGTTTTAGGTAAAGACAAGGAGATCACTTACCAGTTACCATCGTAGGCAAAACAGCCCTGACTCAGAGAAAATTAATTTAATTTATTGCCAGTTAAAGTAGGTTTGGATAGTGAAAAACAAAGACAAAAAGTAAAATACTTTCCTCCACGCCCCTCTTTTCCCCAAACTCAGCTTCACTCCTTCATTCCCAACTTCTCTAACCCCTCCACCCCCAAGTGGTGTTCTGGGGATGGGGAATGGAGGTTGCGGCCAGTTCATAACAATTTGTACCCGCTGCTTCTTCCACTCTTTTCCCCTGCTCCATTGTGAGCCTTCTTCATGGGCTGCAGTCCTTCAAGGAAGTATTCCACCACCAGTCTGCTGTGAGCTGCAGCCATTTAGAATAAACCTACTCCAACATGGGCTTTCAATGGGCTGCACCTTCCTTCAGGGCGTCACCACCTGCTCCGGTGTGACTGCAGTGTGTATATCTGCTCTGGCACTGCACACTATGGACTGCAGTGAGACAACCTGCTTCATCATGGCCTTCTCCATGGCCTGCAGTGCCTGAAGCATCTCCTCCCTCTCCTTCTTCTTTGACCTTGGTGTCTGCAAGGCTATTTTTCACACTTTTTTTCCTCACTCTCTACTTCTGTGAAGCATTTTTTACCATTTCTTAAATAAGTTTGCAGAGGTACCATCAGCTTGGGTGATGGGATCAGCTGTATTCTCTGGGGGTCCATTACAGAGCCAGCTGGAACTGGCTCTGTCCAACATGAGGGTAGCCCCTGGTCTCTTCTCACAGGGGTTGCTCCTGCAGCCCATCACTATCAACACCTGGACATAGACACCCAACACTGAGAAGATCTGTTTCAAGCACTGCTACAAATGGGCAAGAACTTGCTACTTCCGCCGCATGCAGCTTTTCCAGAGGAAGCTCAGGGAATACTTTATCCTGGTGTCTCCGGCCTTTCCCAGGAAACACTTAAAAACAAAAGAAAGAAAAAAAGAGGTTCAGTTCCTATGTAGAAGCTTGAAAATAATTAATGGTTTAAAGCTAGTAGTTGAATTCACTTTTAAGCAGGTCTGTGTTTCCTTAATGACCAAGGGTCCCTTTCAAAGATGACGATGTAAATCCTGGAGTTTCTCGTACATATGTTAATCATTAGAGATTAAAAGCACCAACTCATTAATAAAAATTTTAAAACCAAATATATGAAAATATTCTTACCTCATAAAGTAATCTGAACAGCTTTGTTACCTTCTTTTTTTTTTTTTTTTTTTTTTTTTTTTTTTTCTTTTTTTTTTTTTTTNTCAGTGTCAGTCTGGTCCAGTCACCATGGCTTGTTCTTACCACCATAAAACTGAAAAGAATTTTCCTCTGCTCCATCTGAAAAAAAAAGTAATTTGTATTTTTTAGCTTTACCAGAAAAAAAAAAAAAATGCTTATGACAGTATCTTTCCTTCCAGAGCCTGTTAGGAGTTTTTGCATGGTTACATGATTAATCATATCATAGTGCTTGAATATGAATCCATGAGTACTACTAAAGCATATGGCAATGATGGTGAAGTAACCAGCCAGAAAAGTGAACTCCCAGAAGGAAGACGATATTTTTGTGCTTTCCATTTAACCGCCAAGAAGCTAAGCGCTTCTGACTAAGGAAGTAATCCACTCAGAAGCAATTAAGATCTGTAACAAGGCTCCTCAGTTGGTTGAAAATGTTTTCTGCCTTAAACTTTATCTTAGGTTCTTTATAGCTTTTTCATGTAAAAAAACAATGCATTTAGGGATGTGATGGCAGTGGTGAGCAGAGAATTCTGCAGTAAATTCTCTACTAACATGTCACAGTCAGCACATGTCTATATCGTCTTAAACATACACCATACAAAGCCCAAAGCCAAACTACTGTGAGTAGCTTTTTTTTTTTTTCTCCTCTGCAAGTGGTTTGTGCATTAATGAGAGCAAAAGGATGCACAAGAAACCTGTTAAATGAACATTTTTTAATAAAGCAGGAAGATGATCTCCTGTGGTCAATTCTTAGAACTTGTGTATAGATAGAAACTTCATGGGGAAAGAAAAAAGTCTTTCATTTTTTAGGTGACACAATGCAGAAACTGAAGAGAAAACATTAAAAGAGGTGCCATGAATTTCTGTTGCAGTATCACCTGAGGTCAAATTAATGTCATAAGTGAATACTGAGTTTGTGTAGTCCTGCATGATCAGCAGCGAACACCTAAAGAGGTGGTCCAACCAGCAGCAGTTTGTGGTTAAATCAGGGAACAAGAAAATGAAGTGGTCTTCTTTTGTGGGAATTTTTTTAGGAAAACAAATTTGTAAACACAGTGTTGAACATAGACAGAAAATCCAGTCATCCAATAATGTCACATTTCATTGGTAAAATCATCATTATTATCAGTGCCTAATGCTATATTTGCCTTTTAATTTCTTGAGTCCCTCAGACCATGGTAAGAATGAATGTGCATAATGCATAATTGTTATGACCATGCAGAAGCTGCTGCAAGTTGTTATGATACATGTTCTAACACCACTGTTTTTGTTCAAAGAGCCACCCCCATTTTCCTTCAGAAATACAAGCTGTCTTTTCAGTAGTTTGTACAGATACTCTGCAGGCTGTGTGCAGAAAGAAATCAGCACTAGCGAACAAAGAGCTCCTGAACGGTGGAATGGAAAATGGGATTTACACTGTCTTACCAGAACTTATTTCTATTTCTATGGAAATCAATAATAATTATAAGAAACCATTGTTTTGCACTGTTTGAAAATAGGTGTGTAACATGATGTGAAGGAAAGGAATGGCAGTGAGTTAGTCCACTCTGTCTGAAAAGATGATAAATGGTGTAATCATTGCCTGCCCCACTTGGTCTCCCCAAACTAGAATTTGACTCAGAAAATGCTGAAACAAAGAAGAATTGTTCTAGCTCATTAATTGCTATTCTGTGTTAATGCTTTAAATGTATGAAATTTGCTCCAGTCCGTGTTACTTAAAAGTCTTGTAGCACTCTGAAATACAGCTATCTCAGCTACTGAGCCTGAACTTCAATAACCCACAGAACAAGGAGCCACAAGAAAATACGTAGGGCAGCAAGAAAAACAATTAGAAGAAAGGAGACAAAAGTGGTTTCCAAACTACCAGTCCACCCACAGCTCATAATGAGATGGTAATGGACTATTTAGCCCAGTCCTAAAACTAAATCATCCTTCTAACATTTCCAGGTAAAAGACTGACAAGTCAACGAAGGGATCTGTGCATTTCTTTGTGTGTGTGAACAGTTTAGCAAAATCCCAAATTTAATTTTCTGGGTCACATTAAAAAGTAGTAGTTACAGTAGCAGACAGATATGAAAAACAAAATAAAGGATAATCATCCCATGAAGCTGGAACAGAGATCTGTAAATCTCTCTGGAGGAAAAAGGAGAGTGAAGTATATCTAAATTTCTTGCATATTGCCTGAAGGAAGGATGCAAGGTCAGAATTATTTCCTGCTTTGTGCGCTGAAGACAGCAAAGTCTTGTCAACCCAGCAGCTCTTGTAAAAGTTGTGCCCTATGAGGCTTTCTGGAGAAACTTCCTAGGAAGATCACAATCTTATTTAGGATGGCAGGAACCCCAGAAGGACACATCACCGCTTTCAATTACAGCACTCTACATACTAAAATCTTCAACCTGGTTTAAACACAAGTTCCTAAATCCATGATTTACACCGAGAATTAAACCTGCTCTTCTCAATCAAAGTCTGGGTTGATCGTGCGCTAAGAACAAGGAGAAAACATTCTGGGAGAGATACAGCCTGGCAAGAGATAAAAGAAAAGAATAGTTACCATTTGTTGAAATTCCCTCTGAAGTCCTTCATTGCAAATGAATGATCAAATGATGAGTATCAGAATGTAGCAAGTACAGTGATTTATTCTGTAAAATAAATTGTATGTTCTTCTACATAAATCTAGCAGGAAAACAAAGGTTATTTGTGCTGTACTGCCTAAAAAAACCCAAATTTGCAAAATGATGAAGATTGAAGGCAGTAGATCCCATAGATAAAATCTTCTGGTAAACAAAGCGAAGTGTGCAATGCCGTATTTTCTCTTATGTAGTAAATACTACAGAATCTAAACATAAAATATTATGTTAAATATGCCTGCTCTACTTGAATTTTTAATTAGCATGGCAGCACTGATTTCTACAGCCAATTAAATGGCTGAAGTTTTTACTATGCATTTTATTTCTGCTTTGTATTTATTCTCAGCAAAATTCTGCTGGTCATTGAAACAGCATTAAGTGCAAAAATAGACCAGCGTTGTGAATTATGACCATATTCTTCGTGTTGGCATCTTAAGACAGAAGGTTTTACTGGAAGATGTATTGAACTGAAGTTCAATATGACATCTCTCAGCAAAAACAGACTGAAATAATCAGTACCAAAAAGGTCGTTTCGTTTTGTTTTGTTTTTATGCTTATATATTAATGAAAATCAGATTATATGTTATGGATGCATTATTCAACTGACATTTTAGAACCAACAGGAAACTTTATTTTTAAAAAAACTATTAAAAGGCAATGAAAATATGGAGTGACTCAGTTAATATCCTGTTCTTCCTAGGTTTCCTGCTACTGAAACGACCTATCAACTAAATTTAACAGTAAGTGAAAAAAATGAATTGCCACTGTACCAGCAATTAACAGTGTGATCATGTTCTCATCATATTTATTACTGTTAACATCTAAAAACTGTAACCTAATTCTTCATTCTTGTTTGATCCCTGAAATATAACCATGTACATTTCTGACATTTAAACTCTATCTGATATTGAAGGTGAAAGCTTTTTAATATTCTAGATAAAGCCTTGTGCAAAGAAATGCAGAATAGATCATTCTGAACATAGAATTCTGAACACACCAAGCTTTTGCCGGATAATTGGATGTAATAAAAAATAACTTTCAATCAAAGATGTTTAAATAAGCAAGAAAGTGAAAGTTTATAAAGTAACACATTATATAAAGTAGACTGCCTCATAAAATTTCCATTTGATCTGAACTTCTTCTTTTACAATGGTGGAATCAAGAAAGTATGGAAGCCTTTTTTTTTTTTTTTTTTTTTTTTTTTTTTTTTTTTTTTTATGTTCTTTTTTTTTTTTTTTCACTTCTAAGTTGTATTGTAAAGTACTTCTTTTCTTGTTTTGCCACTTTCACTGTCTAGCATGGGAGAAATATGCTGAAGCAACTGCAGGGTCCATAGAAGCAAGTTAATCCAGGCAAAGATCCCATACCACAAGAACTGGATTTACATGTTTTGTTTTGTTTTTTTTTTTTTTTAAAAAAGTACTTCTCTGTCTATTGTATTTTGATTACAACTATGGGTTTTCAAATGCAGCATAATTATTCTCTAATTGCTTGCTATTACAGTACTATAGGTTGAAGAGAGAATTAGAGCTTTCAAATTTCATTTGAGCTGGTCTGGCACTGCTGCAAGAGAATCATTAATACCAAATGCACTGCAGCTGGGCCAGTGTTTCTCCAGAATAGTGGGGTAGATTTCACAGACTGTGAAGTAAACATCTGCTATTCCAGCCACACCTGCACACCAAAGCCTTTTACAAAGATGTTTGTCTGAAGCAGATGAAGCTTTTGTCATTAAAGGCATGTGCTTTGACTTTTTTTACACTGCTACTTTTTGATAGAATCTTAGCAATAGCTCCCAGAATAGAAAAAAAACACCCACTTGCTCAGAAAAAAAAGAAATTTCAATACTTGTCAAAATATCTGTGGTCAGTTCTCAGAAAAGTGATAGGTACAAGTTGCACAATAAAACTGTGTTGCAAAGCTGAATGTTTGTATGCAGAGCCCGATCCAGAAAATCACCACTATTTTACGTATAACTTCAGCATATGTTTAGGTGGTTTGTTCGGTTTGGCATTCAGATTACATCAGTTAGTTTAAAAGCAAGATTTAGTACCTGAGAACTTTTCTGTAAGCTCAGGATGAATCCACACTAAGGGACCTCTTCCCTTTTGAAAGTTACAAGTTTCTTAAAACAGTAATAATTTTTAAAGCACACAGGTGGTTGTCTTTGCCACAGTTTTACTTTTCAGTGCAAAGATGAGAATCCAGAGAATTCTTCACCTCATCTGCACCATTTGATCAAGTTCAGATCCTGGCTGATCACAGCCATCAGGGATGGACTCCTCTGCTGTTCCTTCAAGTCCTTTGCACTGAATTAAAATAATTTAGAAGTATAAAGAAAAAACAAAAAGTACAGAGGAAGCAATTAATTGCAAATGATAGAGGCATCACAAGCAAAAATGAAGGCGAAGACTTGTCGGAGTGGAATCAGTCCGGAGTAACGACGAGATCTCGATATGAGTATGATCGTTCTCCTTTATTCACTGTTTTAGCAGAGTATATATAGGTTTACAGCAGAAGCATGCATAGCAACAATATCGTAATTGGTCAGCTTTTACTGATCACGCGCAATGCCCCCCTCACTTATTGGGTAAAGTCCTTCGTCCACGCGCTCTAACATGTATTCTCTCCCCCTCTTTTGTAGTTAAGCTCCCGAGTTGTTTTGTGATTATGAAGCTCTCTTTCTTCTTCTTTTCTGATGTTCAAAGAAACTTTAAGGACACCACTCACAGGCTTCTTCGTCTGCTTCAAATCCTGGGTTGCTCACCATGATCAGATCATGCCCTTTATTCCTCAAAAATTCCTCCACAAAGACTACAAGATTCTGTCCCTTGGATAATCACTGGTTACTGCCACTTTCATGCAGAACGGCAATTACACAGGCAACATACACTGTAAGTGATGTAATGGCACAAAACCATATTGCAGGGTTTATCTACTGACCAAAAGTGGATTGATTTTGTTTTTGTCGTTTGGGTTTTTTGTTTTGTAATTGTGTTGTTGTTGTTGTTGTGTTGTTGTTTTTTTGGGGTTTTTTGTTTGGTTTGGAGGGGGTTTGTGTTTTCTTTTCTTTTCTTTTTTCAGGCAAATCTTCATTTCGTGTTACTCAAATAACCAGACCATCACTGAAAAGAGGAGTTTAATGACAAAGACACATATTTTGGACACCCTGATAATAATATATTTTTCCAGCTTGCTAGGTGGGTTCAAACAAGTTTTCCAATATATCTGAAAAAAAAAAAACATTTTGAAGAGGTTTTTAGTAGATACAAAAGTCACCCTTCAAAAAACGAGCAGTGCAAAGCCACCTGGGCCAATAACCTTAACTTCACCTCATCTGAAAGTTGTTCTTGTTTTTTCACAGAATGAAGTTTTGGAGCAAGAAAACACAAGTCTCACCAACATCCTGACTGGGCTTCCTTGTCAGCTGGAGCAGGTTTATGTTGTATAAATTATTATTTAATTACAGAAAAAGGTGAGGATAACTCTCTAACCCCATGTTACAGGACCTTCTCCTCAAAGCCATTTTTAACCTTCTATAAGTAACTGTGATATAAAGTCATTCTAGAATACTCTGTATGGTTTTAGCTGTACCACTTAGAAGAGAAATAAGCACTTTTAGTTTCAATTCTTACAGCATTTTGAACAGAAATTACCACCTACCCAAGACACTGGTTCGAGATCACTGGCTCTCATCTTGAATTAGTTTTGGGAGGGATGGAGGCAGCCCCTAGATGATCTAGCCCAGCTGTGTAGTTAAAACCTCTCTGGTTTGTGTATAATTGTGGATCTAGTGAAACTACATTTTTCCAGTCAATAAACAACCACCCAGCGGAAGATTATTCATTTCCAGCCTCCGCAGCTCACCTCACTGAACTGTGGTGCATACAGCTTCTGGTCTAGCTGAAAAATTTGCAAAGATAACTCTGGTAGCTAGAGTTTTACATCCTTACAGGTGTAATCTGTCATCTTGCATTGCTAACCTGTGCTGCATCCTATTACAAGAGACAAATCTAACCAATAATAGAGGCATACATACTTTCAAGGCAGAAAGCTGGTTTGAATCAGAAGAATAGCTAAATCTACTTCCTAGCAGGCAGTAGCAGATCTATTTGAGGGGGATTTAACCCCCCAATCACACTTGAACTATTCAGAATGGCAGAGTTGGAGTTCATGCTACAGACAGTCAGGTAAAACACACACAGGAGGCATGGTGCTCTGTCAACATGTTTTCGACACAAGGGCACAAAATTCTAAAATGCTTAAAAAAACCACAAAACACAGCTTCCCACATTCTGGCTGTAAGAAACTCATAGGAAAAGCTGGAACACAAACCAGAATGACTAAATGTAGATAAACAAAATAGGAACATCTCAGAACAGTAACATCTCCAAAAAAAAGGAAATAAAAACCTTAATATTTATGACCTTGAAAGAAATATGTAAAATGCTTATCTTTTTATCTGATTGTACTGTCTGTATCCTACATCTCTCTGTCTCAGGAGTAATTTCAAACACAGCAAGGATGTAGGTAGATTTGTATGGTTAAATGGAGAAAGTTGACAACCAAAAGTCAATCCAGGAGTAGCCCATGTCCTGGCCTGATAGTACCTACCCCTCAGTCACTGCTGGTTGTCCTAAAGGCTCAAATAAATATGGGGTACTGCTCAAGAAGTGAAGGTTTGTGGTCTAAATACAAAATGTTTAGGCTCAGTTCTCACATCTGGTAAATTCTCCAGTATAAAATTATAGAGAGGAATATAAGTGTTTCTCTTGTGATTAGACAACTCTGCAAAATAAGAGACAACAACATTTAGATATTTCTGCTTAGGCTTTTTCTTTCTGATCATTAATATATGAAAAATTTTAATGCAGACAATCATTGTCAGTCTGTGCCCGATTTTTTCCAATTCTTGTGTCTTATCACTATTCACTTATCACTATTTAAAATGTTCCTGCCATTAAGAATACGTGGAAATATATTCAGAAAACCAAGTGGAAATGCAGCCTCGTAATCCTTATCTGGACATTTATGGAATAGATAGTCTTAGGCCTCCTAGCAGGTCCTGTATAGATTGCCCATGTTATTTTTCCCTGCAATCACTTTTCTTATTCTTTTCTCCATTTACTCCAAGGTATAGAATATGTGAATGACTCTGTTTAGCAAGCAAGACAACTGAGAAGTGGAGTCACTGAGAGACAGAAAGTAGTGGGGGAATAATTATCAGATGTAGGACAGGAAAATTTAGGGTATTTTTTTTTAATAAATGAAGGTTTTCATCAAGAGTTCCTTATAGCGCTGGCTTTAAGGGATGTTCAATACTTACATGGAGGGGTAGAGGAGAAAACCTGGGCTGCGGTGACTATTGCAATGTAAAAGAAAAAGGCACATTTTGTGTCATACTGGTACTATTTCCTCGTTCTGGAAATACTACTGTTTCTTTGAAAGAAAAATAATTTGATGATACTGATCCAAGGCATACTAAAGTCATCTGAGGGACTTCTTTCGCTGGGGTGTGAACTGTGTCAGATGTCCGATATACCTTTAATCTCTAATTACTGTCATCCCATTAAAGGTTGAAGTAGGTAAAATCTTCAGGAAACATATTCATTAAGATCTTCAATTATAATGCATTCAGCTTGCTTGTAAGCCTGGATTTTAACGTCTGAAATGATTTTTAATAAGGAAAAAGCATCCATAGTATGTAAAATCTGTTCCAAAATGTCTGCAAGGCATAAAATAAGTCTTTGTGGGGATGGTTTATCACAGGGATGAGAGCCAGGTGTGGAGTATTTGAAGAGGTTTACAAGAAGGAACCTTGTCAGAGGTCACAGTTACATACCGCAGTAGAAACAGACGAATTTTGTGTGGTCCAAAAACTTAGAAGTAGCAGGATGCTGGCTCGCTTGGCTATGCTGGGAAAGTCACTTAGGTCCTTCTCTTCCCATACTCACGTCAACCCCAATGTCTTACTTAACTCAGAGGGAGATCTGGAGGAAAAGCAGGACATGACTGAAAAACATATGCTACCCAGCTTCACTGGATAAGCAGAGTTGCAAACTAATACTATATAACTTATGAGCCAGATGTTCAGTCTAATAATTCCTAAGTACCCTTAGCAATACAGCCAGAGATAACTCTTGAATATTGTTCAGCTTTAATGTCTGTATTAGACTATTACTCTTTGTTCAGTGTCAAAGTGAGGTCACTTATAAATGTGCACACCAGTGCCTACGATTAGAATTGCACCTACATTAACAAAAATATCCTGTTCTCAAAGTACCAGATGTTGCTTTCTGAAGAGGTTTACATACTAGTGATTTATTTAGGTTACCCCTTGAAGTGGTTTATTTATTAAAACATATTCAAACAGGAAATATTTTAAGCAAAGTCATATGCCTTGTCTCAAAGTAGGGTATCTCAGGCAGCCGTAACAATAAATGTTTTCTAACTCAACAATATAAGTATGTTATACTTGAGTATTATAAAATAAATAGGTACGTAAATTTTAAAATATGCTATAAAATCTTAACTATTGCTGACACAATTATTTGCACTTTGGTGCTGTAGTTAATTTCTAGAGAAAACAAACACATATGGAAAGGATAGCATTACGCACAGACAAGCTTTTGAAGCTACTATAAAATTTGGTTGTGATTCTCGCACCGGGATGAGTAATTCCATGTGAAGTGATCAAAATACGTCAGTGTATTTCCATTACAAATGCGAGCAGAATGATACTCCAAACAGCTCTAGCTCAACTTCTTCAAGGACGGGACATAAAAATACATGAAATAAGCTACCTCTCCCTAAAACACAAACTGCATGTAGCTGAGCTGTGCAGCATTTAGGGGGTTTCTACACCAAACTATATCAACTCTACTTAGAGCAAGGGTTTCCAGCCTCATGTTATCTGGGTATGAAACAAGGAAAACGCAGTTATGGTTGAATGCTGAGAATTCGTGGGCTCTGGAGTCCTCCAGCCTGTTGCTCTCAGGCAGCTGCTCTAATGGGTCTGTTGCTTAGAGGAAACCCTGGCCTTCTGCATTCCTACATCCAACCTGAATACAGAAATATGGCAGAAGTTCCCTGAGGATAGCACTAAAGAGTGTCCAGCATAGTTTTCTGGTTTTGAAAAGCAAATAAACATGCTCCTGGGCAAACATGACGTTTTCCTTATGCCGCTGCTCACATCCGAGTAAAGATCATGCAGAACATTGCATTCTTTCACACACACAGTCTGCCACAGAGCTTTCGATAACAAGCTATTAAGTTTGGAAGAATGGCATCAACTGCAGTGAGAATGCTAACTTTTAACGTAAAATGTCCCTCTCGCCAATTGAAATGTGATTTTTTTTAAAAAGTAACTGCATCTCAAGGCCAAATGTGGCTCTCAGGATAATCGGCAGACAAGCACCTAGTGACTTCAATTACATTGTATTATTATACAAGTATTCCATCCCTTTTTAGCTATAGCAAAGCAGAAGAAAAGGAAAAGGGAGAGCTACAAAAAAACCCACATGGATAATTTTTTAATCATCTCTATGCTGACATTTCAAACAAAACTTTTGTTTAAAAATGCATTTCTTGGATGTAACAGAGCTGATTAAATTTTTATAGGAAAATGAATAAGGATCTTTCTTCAAAAGTTCAATGTCAGAGTTCACTGGTATATTGTCCTGATTCACAGCAGAGATGCTCCAGTCATTGATTCCTGACCATGAGAAAAGTAGTTGAAGAGACAAAAGAAGCCAGAAATCTCCACCTTGTCATTTAGCTTTCCATGGCTGCATCTGAGCACACTCAGCGAGGCTGACTTCTAAACAGTAAAATGCTCAGGGAAGAAAGCTTGCCTTCTTATAGAGCAAGACAACCTGGAAACCACAGTTCTCATCAATTCCATCCCTCTGGAAGCTGTCCATGAAAAGCAATATAGATGTGGTTAAGCTGTTAAACAACATCTTTTAGTGAGCTATAGGTAATCTAAAAATTGACTATAGATTATCTATAGATAATGCACATATTTTCAATCAGGTTAAGAAATGGAGACAGACATCGAATCAAGAAATAAATAAATTAATGGCATTTTTCAGTGTTTGTTCACTTCTTTTCACCACTTCAGCAGGCAACATTTCAATAAAATTGTTCATAGATATTTCCTCTGCCCAAATATTTCGTTCTTAGCTACCCATCCCCAGCAAGAGGTCATGGCAATGAAGTTCTCTTGCAACTCCTCCGACAGTGCATGGGGCACATGACAATAATTCAGAGTTTATAAGGAGATTGTGTTCTGCTGTGACACATAAGAGTGCAGCAAATGAGTTAATTTACTGTATTCCAGGAGCAGTTTAGTCATACAAGTTTGGAGTGCTACCCAGGCAGAAGAGCTAAAGCTGTGTCTTTATTACAGCTCAGTTTAGATCTAGTGCTAAATGGGCAACTACCAAAGGGAAACCCTAATACCAAGAAGTGCAACGAATAGATATCACGGATTTCATCAGGTTTAGGACTCTGTCCTTTTGTCCTGGATGATGTTCTGGGCATTTGAGGAACTCAATGTTCACATACAACTACAATACCAAGTGCAATTTTTAACAGAAAGTGATCAAATTTTCCAAATTTGCATGTCCAGATATGAGTACCTCACTTTCCAGTCAAGTCAGTAATCTGATTTAATCCAAAATACTCAGCATTTGCAAAGTTAAGTAAACTGCCTACCAGTAGAAACTTTGCATCCTCAGCACTGCTTTTTGCTTTCTTGCACTTAGATTTCAACATGTATCTTAGTAATATGTTTTGAAAAGCTGTATACACAAATATTCACATTTATTATTTACAGTAGGAAAAAATATAGTTTAGAAAATATGCATGAAAGCTACAAGTAAATAAAATCCACTAACATCAGCTACATGTGGCCAGCAGCAAGACTCAACTTTGCCCCTGTTCCTAAAGCATATTACTTTTCATGTTCTTCTTTTACAAAATGTGTATTAACTTTGGAAAACACTCTTTTCAAGCTGTTGTGAATATGTGAGGTTTTCCCGCTACAGCTACTTCCCCTTATGCTTTTTATTTTAGCTTCCTGCTGAGCTACATGATAACAGTGATGAGGAGTATGAGGGAGACTCTAAATAAGCTTGCAAGAGGCGTCCCATTAAAGAGAAGCAGTCTGTACTATGCATGTAGGATTTTTTAATAATTGCACAGTGTGTGCTGTCTTTCCTTCTTTTATTATACTGTTCTGGTTTATGTGTATTGACCTATTGACTATAAGAATGGGCATAAACAGACAAAGACAGAACATAGAAAGAAAAAGCTCTGATTACAATAAAACAAAGAAATCCCCTCGGAAAAAAAAAAAAAAAGGTTTAAAGACAGATTTCTAGCTTTTTTTCATGAAGATGCACATGAAAAAATAGTGCAAGGTAGCTTGCGGGCAAATTGGAGTATCTCTTTCTGTGTTTCAGTGGTAACAGAATCATAGAATCATTGAATCACTTCAATTGGAAGAGACCCTCAGGATCACTGAGTCAAACCATAACCTAACCTAACTCCAGCACTAAACCATGTGCCCAAGAACCTCATCTAAGTGCCTCTTAAACATCTCCAGGGATGGTGACTCCAGCACTTCCCTGGGCAGCCTGTTCCAATCCCTGACAACCCTTTCTGGGAAGATATTTTTCCTAATATCCAACCTAAACCACCCCTCACGCAACTTGAGGCCATTTCCTCTTGTCCTGTCACTCACTACTTGGGAGAAGAGACCAACACCCTCCATGCTACAACCTCCTTTCAGGTAGCTGCAGACAGTGATAAGGTCTCCCCTCAACCTCCTTTTCTCCAGGCTGAACAGCCCCAGTTCCCTCAGCTGCTGCTCATCAGACTTGTGCTCCAGACCCCTCACCAGCTTCATCACCTCCTCTGCACTCTCTCCAATATTTCAATGTCCTTCTTATGATGAAGGGCCCAAAACTGAACACAAGATTCAAGGTGGGGCCTCACCAGCGCAGAGTACAGTGGCACAATCACTTCTCTAGTCCTGCTGGCCACGCTGTTCCTGATACAAGCCAGAATGCTGTTGGCCTTTTTGGCCACCTGGGCACACTGTTGGCTTATATTCACCCACTGTCAGTCAACACCCCCAGATCCCTCTCTGCCAGGCAGCTTTCCAGCCACTCTTCCCCAAGCCTGTAGCACTGAAGAAGATTCCAGGAACGATACCTTAAAATTTCAGCCCAAAATCTTTTCGATTCCTTCAATTCTTATAGGCTAGAAGGAAAATTACATCCCAACCTTCCTTTTCTTTCTTCTCACTTCATCCTTTCCTATGCACAATGAGATTATGTGTATGCTTTCACTGCTCGGTCCCTTTCACAAAGAGAATATCAGACTTGGATACAGAGTAGTCTAGCACCACATTCTTCATGTGATAAGAAGCACAGAAGGTTTTAAGGTCTACTGTAAGCAGCCAGGGGAAATTATGTCTTGCCTAGTATTCATAGTTGCATTCAAAGACTTGGTGCAGCAGTGCACTACTGTTGATGAAAACAACAAACCCTGGCACCTGCAGGTGGCTTCAGGTGTGTGAAACTGCTTCTGTTGAGATACAAGGGAGCATGAGAGGCCATATGGTAGCACAAGGTCTAAAAAAATGAACTAGACTCTTAAGAGTATTACATAATAAAAAAAAAAAAAAAAAAACAACACAACAAAAAAGACCAAAACAAACAAACAAACAAAAACACAACAACAAAACTACAAAATTACAAAACCAAAACCAAAACCAAAATGAAAAGAAAAACAAAACCAAAACTATTATAGGATATGAGTAGTCTGCTTCAGCTTGAGCACTTGTGTACTTCAGTGTTACCACAAATGGCCCAAACATCATTTGCTGGTATTGCCACACTGAGATGCTAACACTTTTATAAACAAGCCATCTCCATATCTGTAGATAAAATGTACGCACATCTTTGAAAGAAAAAGAAACACTACAGAAAGAGCACAGATGTGCACAGAGGCAAAAACAAAGCTGGATTACACCAATAAAGACAGAAAAGAGTCAGCCTGGAGACAGAGATCTTTAGCTATTGGATTAAAACAGCTTGGAACTATTAGCAAGGTGATTAGCTCCTGCCATTTGATTTTTCTTCTTTCAGACAAAAGGGATGCAGGACATTACATGTAAATAAACATAACTGCATCACAGATGCCTCATTCCACCATCAATTTCTAATATGAGAAGCCTTCAGGATCTGGAACTCTGAATCAAAGATACAGTGAAGCTGAATGATTCGAAATTTGGACCCAGCCTCTCTGTTTAGTGTTTAATTCTATATTTTTTAGGTGTTTGCCAGGGTACTTCTTGTTTTCTTGCAGTTTGCAGGGCTTAAGGGAGTAGGAAGTCAAGGCTGATAGGCAGCTTTCTCAGTCACCTTCCCAGGGCTGAGAGCTAGCATAGTATCTCATTGTGTGTGCTTTGTTTGGCTGTGGTAGAGCACGAAGTGAGGGAAGCTAATGGGGTTTTAGAAATAGATAGAGAAATGTTGGTAGAAGGTCCTTTAAGTCTTGTTGGTCTCAATCAGTTTCAAGAAAAGCAGATTCATCAGAAGAGTTTAGTTCTCATTAAGACAAGAAAATACAGTTGTTTTCAGAAACTGTAGGATGTTTGTCTGCTCAGCAGATCTCTACAATTCATGGAGCTGCCACAGTGATCTGCTGTGCGAAGTGTCACAAAATACATACTATTGCCGCCAGATTTTCTGAAGGTTACTCAAGGTAGGTCAAAACCACCAAAAAACATGTAGAGAACATTTTTTTTGCTCTTGTGTATTCTTTCTCTTGTTTTACTCTTCCTGTTTGACAGGCAGTGGAACCACAGGCTGAAACCATTTGCATTTCTTCCATTTAGTTCTATAATACTTTTTTACTGTTGGATCTGTTTTCATAATTGGAAGAATATATCTGGGTTTCAGTCATTAGCACCCAGTCTTGCTTGATAAGCTGAAGAGATGCATCAAATTCATTGTTAGGGATACAGAAACAATCCCTTCTGCTTTGAAAGACGCACACACTTTGAATGAGAGTGGAGATGCGGATGGGTGTTGGGTTGGAGAAGCCAGATGAGCTGGCAGAGAGAAGAGGGAGAAACAGCTCCAGTGGGCCCTCAAAGCCTCACCTAATCTACCAAAACTGGTCACTGGACCACTTCTAGCAGTCCTCATTCCAAAGCTCTGCAAAGCACCACATACTGGGGTGGAGTCAAATTTCTTCATAGTAGATTGCATGGGGCTGTGTTTTGGATTCGTGCTGAAAACAGTGTCGATAACACAGGGATGTTTTTGTTCTTGCTGAGCAGTGCTTACACATTGTCAAGTCCTTTTCTGCTTCTCAGGTGCCCTGCCAGAGAGTAGGCTGGGGATGCACAAGAAGATGGGAGAGAACACAGCGAGGACAGCTGACCTCAGCTGACTAAAGGAATATTCCATAACATATAAGGTCATGCTCAGCAATAAAATTGGAGGGGGGAAGGTCAGTGGGGGCTACCATTGCTTAGGGACTGTCTGGACATCGGTTGGTTGGTGGTGAGCTATGGTTTTCTTTTGCATCATTTGTTTTTCTTGGTTTAGTTGCTCTGCCTTGGTTATGGGGTTTTTGCACTCCTTTTTTTAATCAGTAGTTATCTCAACACATCACAGAATAACAGAATGACAGAATGGTTGGGATTGGAAGGGACCTCTGGAGATCATCTAGTCCAACTCACCTGTTTAAAGCAGGTTCACCAGAGCAGATCACACAGGATTGTGTCCAGACGGATTTTGAATGTCTCCAGAGAAGGAGACTCCACAACCTCTCTGAGCAGCCTGTTCCAAGGCTCTGGCACCTTCAAAGTAAAGAAATTTCTCCTCATATTCAGATGAAACCTCCTGTCCTTTAGTCTGTGCTCATTGCCCCTCATTCTATCATTGGGCACCACTGAAAGGAGTCTGGTCCAATGCTCTTGACATCTATTGTTGAGATGTTTATAAGCATAAAGAAGTCTCCCTCTCAGCCTTCTCTTCTCCATGCTGAACAGACCCAGCTCTCTCAGTCTTTCCTCATTAGAAAGGTGCTCTAGGTCTCTAACCATCTTTGTAGCCTGCCACTGGACTCCCTCCAGTAATTCCTTGTCCTTCTTAAACTGGGGAGGCCAGAACTGGGCACAGTACTCCAGATGAGGCCTCACCAGGACAGAGTAGAGCGGCAGTATAACCTCCCTCGACCTGCCGGTCACACTTTTCTTAATGGACCCCAGGATACCGTTGACCTTCTCGGCCACAAGGGCACATTGTTGACTCATGGTCAACCTGTTGTTGACCAGAACTCCCAGGTCCTTCTCTGCAGAGCTGCTTTCCAGCAGGTCCGCACCTAACCTGTACTGGTGCCTGGGGTTGTTCCTCCCCAGGTGCAGGACCCTACACTTGCCCTTGTTGAACTTCATCAGGTTCTTGTCTGCCCAGCCCTCCAGCCTGTCCAGGTCTCACTGAATGGCAGCACAGCCTTCTGGTGTGCCGGCCCTTCCTCCCAGTTTGGTATCATCAGCAAACTTGCTGAGGGTGCACTCAATCTCTTCATCTAGGTCACTGATGAACAGAATGAACAGGACTGGACCCAATACCTAACCCTGGGGAACCCCACTAACTACAGGCTTCTGTGATTTTCAGTACTTTTGCCCTTCTGATTCTTCCCCTCTTCTCTCTGGGGGAGAGTAAGTGGCTGTGTGGTGCTCA